>NW_018921316.1:123706-155597 GCF_002207925.1 Prunus avium
ATTTACGTCGGAAAGTGCAACAGAAAAGTTTGGGAAACAGTTAAAGTATATCGGACCTTCCCCTAAGGTTGACTCAATTATTCCTAATAAGGAATCCGTGAACTTTCTATGTCTTTCATCTCTTACACAAATCAAGATTGAACTGGGCAATCCTGTTCTGGTAAGTGGTTTCACCGCTACCTGCACCAATCCTATGTGCAAATAGTTATAATTTCTCTCCAGATGCTGGTCGATTTGACTCTGGGTGAATAGCTGAAAACTATCTTTTTTTATCAATGACAGATATCGTTTTTTCAACAGTTTTTATTACGTAATCAGATCTGAACTTGAAAGATCCCTTATAGTATATATCAGTGATGGGTACTCTGGGTATATCCCAGTTGCACAACTCCTTTTCTACGTCCCGCATGATTATTTCTTGAGAGTTTTTAACTCGTAGGGTTCTATGGCTAGGACTGTTACTAGAGCTTGCTTCTCCAGAAGAACGGATAGACAAGATTCTCCTAAGGCTTGCCATTTTAAAATTCTGGATTTTATGCTTTCCTTCTGTTCTCCTCCTAATTCAAGGTTGCTAGTCCCTGCCTAGGTCTCTCAACGCCTTAGCTTATCGGGCAACGGCTAATGAGCCTATCTGACAGCTAGACAACTCGATGACTAGTGAGTAAAGGAAACTTGACAGAAAAACCAGAAGATCAAACCAACAACTTAGTTTGAACTTAAACTTAACAACTCTTCTAGGGACTTTTGGCTCTGATACCAGGTACTGGCCCAGACTCTTAATATATATAGATAAATTTAGGTCAAACTTAACAGAAAAAGCATAAAATAATAAAAAGAAAAAGAAAAGTGTTAGGTGCGAAAGCCTCGGCCCAAATTTGACCGGGAACCGAGGGATTCGGCCCGACTCTCCTTTTTCAGTCCGTTTGAATTCGAAATGATTAAAACTCCCCACGAACTTAGCCCGACTTGATTTGAAACTTGACCCGGCCCAGCATACAATCCGAACTCCTGTCCCATTATACCAACACAGAGCTAACAGTCCAACCGAGTAGGACCTCAGATACAGACACTCGATGTCAGTCCGCGAATCGTCGGGTCAAAATCTGAACCCCACTCGGAGCACGCCCGATCGGCGCCCAAACTATCCTGACTATCTCGCTGGAACCCTAAACTCCGATATACCCCCTGATCCTCTCCTCCGACCGGGCTCCTTCATCGACGCCACCACCAGAACCTCCAATGGTCAAAACGTAAAAGAAGCGCAAAAGCCCCGAAGAGCGCCTGAGCAATCGAAATGTGCGGAGCCAGCTACGTCCGGGTCGGGTATGGAGAATCCAGATGGTGGGGCCGGGCGAGTCAAGCGAAAAGGGTTTGTGGAGCCTCTGGAGAACTGGTTGCCGCAAGGTTGGTCCGTGGAAGAAAGAGTTCGGGCCTCTGGTGCAACAGCTGGGAGTACAGATAGGGTAAGTTTCGGTCTTACAGATTATTGTTAGATTTTCTATGAGCTCAGAAATAGAAATTTCTTATGTTAGTGAGTGTTGGTTTGTTGATGATTAATGCTCCTTTTGGTAACTCTGTGAAAGAAATGAAGGAAGAGAAGGAACCATAAGATTTGATTAGATTCTCTGTTTTAAACCCATTTTTGTCTCCCATTATGAGAAAAAAAAGTATTAAATAACGTATTGGCAAACAAAATAAATAGGATCCACTTATTTATTTTTGAGCTGATATTGTGTAAATAACCAAAACGACTTCAGTTTAGGGTGTAGGGTCTGGTGTTTATGCTTTATATATATTTTGTTTATAGGAGTTGGTATTTAAACTTCATATTAGATAGCTAATTATTTTTGTGTTAAAGATGATATGCTTTTAGCATATTGTTGCAAGGGTTAATAGTTGACGACCTTTCATCCTATTTTGCACACACACTAAAGTGTTTATTCTGCAAATCTGCTCCAGCGTACACAATGTAGTTTGTAGCTGTAAATTAACAGTAAATTGGTGAAGAAAATCTTCATATCCACTATCTTTAAGCTTAGTGTTGTTCTTTCAAGTTCGTCTACAACTCCTAAGAAGTTATAAACATTAGTGTTATCCTATTTTGGGTATCATTTATGTGATGTTTGCACTGCCAAGAATGCTTCTCACACACTTTGGACTCTTTGGTGGTTTGCTTTCCGAAAACCAACTGTTTTTGGACAAATTCTTTGTTTTGGAATTCAACCCAGTTGCATAATGCTATTATGTTTTATCCTAAGGAAACACTTTTCTCTGTTTTTTCAATTTGGTTAGGGGTAAAATAATCACCTACTGGTTCAAGCTACTAATTAGCATTTCTGACACAATCAGAGCTTTCAAAACATTATTTCCGTTCTGTTCACAAGGTCTTCTTTCAATCAGTCCCAGTGACACTGTTTTTAATGGTTGGAAAAAAAAAAAAATGCTGTATAGAGGGGTCCATGCATTCTGTTGAATAAGAGTGAGTGAAAATGATGCCCTGCACTTGTTATAGCATTTGGAATGAATATTTTGTATAAGGTCAGAATCATGTCTTAGTAATTACTGACATTAAAAGTCTAATAGTTTTTCTTCCGCAAGGTGTTTTGGTGCTATTTTAGTAATTGATAAGTATATCAATACCCACTGCCCAAAAAAGTCACATCCTGTTACTTGTGGCGCTGATATAGGAGGTGGTGTACTACTCCTTGCAAAAACAAATACATATTAATAAAAGTGGGAGGGGGAAAGATCAGTTAACTAGTGTAAAATATATAGAATTTTGCACCAGTTATTAGCATGTGATAGGATCTTGGTTCCCCAATTTAACCTGTAAATATAATTTTCTTATCACGCACATATTGTGTACTAAAATTTTGTTCGATGCAATATCGGCAACCATTCCATGAAGGTTAAAGTTTTAGTATAGATGAACTGTTTGACATACATGGTGGGTACTCTTACAACGGTTGGATTGGGAAAATAAAGTCCAACAAAAAGTTATTAAGTGGTGCAGAACACGTTAATTATGCAAAAGTGTAATTGATCCTGCTTCTAAAGAGTTAACTGATGTATCACAACATTAGGACTCCCCCATTGATTTCCCTAATCTGCATCTTTTTAGGTAAGTATGATTAGAAGGGAGAAAATTCCCAAGTTTGTGTCCCTGTAGTTCAAATTTCGCCAGTCACTAGCTCATGAACAAAAACAAGTGTCCAATGCATGTACAACATCTTTTCAAGAAAACCTTCAAGGTATAGCTACATGTTAGATTTACCAGGAAAGACAAAAGGTAGGGAAACCAAAAAGGAAGAAGACTTATGCCCTGTGGATTAGTTTTCCCTGTGTGCAAGTTTTGTTCCAACAACTAAATGGAATGGTAGAGTTCAACAATTGATTTTATACAAAGAAACTGCACTTATTTTTTGCAAGTGGCATAAGATGCTTGTATTTTTAATTGCTACTTGATCTTTAAATTTTTTTTTTACAGTTCCGTTCTTTGCATCAGTTCAGTTTAAATGAATAAAATCCCAAAAATATAAGAACATTGAAGATTGCTTTTGCAGCAATCAAGTCTGAGCAAGGTTTAAATCCTCTGTTTTGCCCAGTATTACGTTGATCCAGTCTCAGGCCGCCGGTTTCGGTCAAAGGTAGAAGTTCTTTACTTTCTGGAAACTGGAACAATTAAAAAGAAGAAAACAACAGAGAATGCCAGTGGTGACAAAACAGTGAGTAAAAAATGACTTCTTATTTGGCTGACAGTGGTTAAAGGTTTTCTTCTATTTTTCTTACTGATATTTTTTTAAATTTACCTTATTTCTGTCAGTCTGTAGATGGTTCTGGAAGCCATAAACAAAAGAAGTCTAGCACAAAGCCGAAGAGTTCTGCTTTGAACTTTGATTTTGTCAATGTGCCTGAGAACGTTGTATGGGTTCTTACAGACGCTTCTGCAGGGTCCTGGACACCCTTTATTGGTAACAAAGAGGTGCCTGAATCTACTACACAAGAATGGGCTGCTGCATTCACATCTATCACATCCCGAAAATAGTGATCATTCACATTGAAAATATTTTGAACCCTCTTTCCATATCACGAGGATGCACCACGAAAAATGGTTATTCTTTTTGCCAACAGACTACACTGACCAAAATTACATCATCTTTCTCCATATTTCCTCCCTACTGAACTTTTTGGAATCTTTTGGATCATACGGACTCATATCATATGACAGCGGATCTAGTCTACATTGCTTTTTGGTATGTAGTCATTTTGGGTACAGAGTCATTCAAAACTGTCTTATATTTGCTCTTGATCAAGTTTTTCTTTCTTTCTAAGTAATGTTATTGGCACTCCAAAATAGTCATTAAGCTAGTTGCGCTCGTTTGCAAGTTTATGGAGGTGTAAGCATATTTTGGAGTACATATAACATCTCTACGTTAATTCTCTCTTTACATGTAACTCATGTCTCTGTATACCTGTTCCCTTCAGAATTTTGTGTTTGACAGTTCATTCAATAGGCATATGTGAATTTTATGTTTTAGTGAGCACTCTCTTTCATCCTTGTAAAGAAGTGGGCAACGCTAAAGAACACTATTTTTTTCCCCAAAAAATGAAGGTCCTTGTGAATGCCTTTCTGGGCCGATGCCGTTTAATTTCCGAAGGTGATCTACAACTCAATTCTGTGAGAAATTATGAACTTATGATGTACTCGGTTATATTCG
This sequence comes from Prunus avium, assembly GCF_002207925.1. Next base: position 128,425 of record NW_018921316.1, read on the forward strand.
CCTTGTTATTGGCACTCTGAAAAAAGTCATCCGCTAATAAACGTAAGTAATAATTTGTATATGGACAAGTGTATATGATGGCTTTTTTGATGTCTCAATAACAATCTACTCACCTGCAAAGTTCTCAAATTTCCATAGTAATCAACAAAATATTGATACTTCATTTATGCAAAGCAAAACTATGTCGGACTAGTTGTCATCGAAATATAAAATCATATCTATAATGGGACTATTTGTTAAAATAATAATAGTATTTATTTATTTATTTTTTCCAAAATAGTTGTAGTATTTCCCATTTTTCTTCCACGTGCAGAAGATTTACAAACAAGTTACCCTGAATTTTGAACTCCTCTTGCACCCAAGTTCGATTCCCCATTTTCATAAATTGGATTAATGTAAAATAATTTAGACTATCGCTTATATTTTAAAAAAACAAAAATATCTTAAAATAACTAACTTTTGGGTAAAGAGTTATATTAAATTATATATGTTTTTAATTAAGGACGGGCAAACAACCCCCACCGTTATAAAGGTGATATGTCTTTATCCATACAAACCCTGTCCAATTTTGGTTTTGGAAACTTCTTGCCGACGCTTCTTCTTCTTCTTCGAAATTAGAAACCCTCTTTTATTTAGAAACCCTGTATGAATAGTACGGGGGGACTAGCTAAGCCTCTCCCAATTCCTATTCTAATTTGGTTTAAAAACTTCTTGTAAATATATTGTCGCCGGTAGTAGCTTATAGCCTCCTCAAATTAAAAGAACCTCATTCTTGTTTCTGAAATCTTATACATAATAACCTAGTTGATTAAGCTAAACAAGCTTTTCAATTCTTCTTTCTCTCTCTCGTATAGACATCATGTCTGCTTTTGATTTTCCAATGCAATTTTCTATAGTCTTATCTTATGTTACCCAAAAACTCGATAATTAAAATTTAAATAACTTGACAATTAAATCCTAAAATTTAAAATATGTGGATTAGGCTAGTTGGTCAGGTTAGTGAGCTCGCCCCCTTGCACCCAGGGTTGATTTTCTCTCCCCGTAAATTAGATAAAATAACCTGATTTTGGGTGAAAAGTGAAATTATATGTTTATAATTAATAGCATAGATTATGGACGGGCAAACAACCCCGCCATTGTTTTCGGTTACAGTTAGAAACCTCTACAATTCCAATTCTAATTGGATTTAAAAACTTCTTGTTTCTGAAATTAAAAAAAAAGATTTTCTATTTAAATCACGCACTTCTCTTTGTTCACCCCAATACTTAAATCATTAAGATGTAAGTTTTATTATTGTGTAAAAAGACAAAAAAGGTCATCCAACTTAATAATTAATCCTAGTACATCTATACACACACCCCCACCACTTTTCATATAAAGTTTTAGAAAAATACAAACTCCTCTACATCATATTGCCAGATTACTCTTCTCTTTTAAAGACATAGAAAATTGACGAGCTTACCTCTTTAAATATGCGTGGGAGTTGATGGAAAGACTTGTTGATTATCAACTCAACAATACCCAAGTGTTGAAATTCCAGTTACAGTTATTGGAGAGAGGTAAAGTTATTCTCTTTCTCTAGAAAGTATTAAATTTCGAGTTTAGGGTTCTATTTGTTTGTGTTTTTTTTGCTGGGAACAAAGAAAATTGTGGGGTTTAAATAGAAAATCTATTTTATTTCTTATTTTTTCAATTTGGGGTGTATTTAAGGGTAGTTTGGGAAGATAGTGGGGTTTTCTTAGAAATTGTGAAATTTTAACTTAGAACATGGGGTGAACTAAGAGAAGTGTGGGGTTTAAATAGAAAATCTCTAAAAGAAACTCTTTCTTGTTTCTGAAAGCTTATACATAATAAGCTAATTAATTAAGCTAAACAAGCTCTTCAATTTTCTCTCTCTCTCTCTCTCCCTCGTATAGACATCATGCCTGCTTTTGATGATGTCTTATCAACCCTTGCCCTCATCATGGGAGGCCCCCTCACACTCACGATCTTCTATTTTTGCAAAGACCGCACGCCCAATGATCATTTTCCGAGTGATGATGCACGGCACGATGATCTCAAAGCAGGTCGACTGCCGTCAAATCTTGGTCGTCAAGCTCGTAATATTGCTGCAGTACAGCTGCCGCGGCAGGCCTCAATCGTCTTCACATATACTGTTACTACTAGTCCTGAGTGTGTTATTTGTTTGGAGGAGTTTAGGGAGGGGCAAGAGTGTCGGTTGCTTGCTATTTGTAACCATTCGTATCACAAGTCCTGCACTGATCAGTGGCTAGCCGTAACGGAAAGCAACTGTCCCCTTTGCCGTGCTCCTGCTCAAAATGTATCTTAATTAGAGGGCTTTCTGTAATTCTCAGTTGATTACTTTTGATGTTACAAACACAGAGCATGTAACTACCAATTTTACTTGTAACTTTAGAAGTAAGTCCCCTCTTGCATTATGTTAGTAGCCAACGAGAAATATGAAATTGCATTCCAAGTATTCAAGTTCTGATTTTCTTGCACAAGGCCTATGGCGTTCATCCAACTACAATTTTTAACTGACATCAATTCCCAAATAGGAAGAATTTTAGCTTCGATTCGTCCTGAATTACAATGTATATTTCTACTACATACACTTGAGCAATAATAAAATGGATAAAAAATGTATTACGACAGAAAAAAATGACGGATATGTATCTTTGAATGTATATTATGCAAAAACAAACTTGAGCAATACAGAGAGGGCAAACAATGTGTATTACTGACATATATTTCCATTAACTTTTATCCTTTTGGAATTACAACTGCCTAGAGAGAGAAACCTATGTTAACTGAGAGAGTGCACCTAAAGCCCAAACTCTGAAGAAAAATGCAAACCCGTAAAAAGAAGGGGTTGTAACAATCCTGGAAAGTTCAACAAATGGGTTCCTTCTATGAAATCAACTTCCTAATAAAACATTGAAAGCAACAAAAAAAAGTTCCATTACGAAAGAATTGAATAGAATGTTGTATAGATATACAGAACCTCATGAACAACAATGTAATTGCCCAGCCAAAAAAAAAAAAAAACAGAATATATAAGAAGACATTTTGAGACTGAGATCCTTACTGGGTGAGGCAAGATATTGGAGTATGAAGCTGTACAGCCGTGAGACTTCTTGTACCTCAAAAGAGCTCTTTAGTCAATACATATGGGTGTTGTCCGGGAAACCAAACAAGGTGTCCGGGTCTTATGAATGAGACATATGATTCCATCTTATGGACAGTTTCAGAAATTGGGATTCTCATTTGCATTCAAACATTCATAACTTCACCAGTGTACTATCACCTTTCGCTTTAGAAAGTATGTTATACAAAGAAACTGATGGTCTTAAATCTGACTCCATCATCTCTTTAAGCAGAAACTCGGCCTCCTCCCACTTGCCATCATTACAAAGCACTCCAATGGTGGAATTGTAGCTAGCCACATTTGGAATCATTCGATTCTTTCTCATTTCTTTGAGCAACCTCAGTGCCCTGTAAGAGCTACCCTCTTTGCAGTAACCATGAATCATCATATTATATATGACATCATTTGGCTCCAAATGAGTGTCACTCATTGATTTGAACAGCTTCGATGCTTCCTTCATATCGCCTTTCATGCATAATCCATGGATTAAGACACCATAGGTGTGAGTATCGGGCACCATACCGGCCTTCTCCATGGAAAAGAACATCTGAAATGCTCTTTCCATGTCACCAGATCGAACTAAGGCATCGATTAAAATTGTATATGTCACTTTAGAAGGAGAAACACCTCTGTCGTTCATCTCTCTCACTAAATCAGCAACTCCTGCAGAATTTTGGGCTCTAGCAAAGGCTTGAATCAAAACATTATAAGTCACCAAAGATGGTGATTGTCCATTTGACTTTAACTGATCAAATAAACTCAAAGCGTTGTCCAACTTTCCTAGGTTACAAAACCCATCAATTAGTGTGTTAAAAGTAACTGTGTTTGGACTAATACCTTCCCTTATCATCTGATTAAAAAACTTCTCAGCTTCCCACATCCTGATTTCCCTGCACAATCCGCAAATTACGGTGTTGTATGCTACAACATTGCAGGCCACTCCTCTCTCACGCATTTCATCAAACAGTTCCAAAGCTCTGCTCATTTTCCCATCATTGCAACACTCATTAATCAAACAATTATAAGTGCAGACATTAGGAACAACCCCATTACTTTTCATCTTCTCATAGAGCTCAAACCCATCTTTTTTATGGCCTTTCTTGAAAAGCCCATCAATCAACGCAGTATATGTATACTGGTTAGCAACCAGACCAAGCTCCTCCATTTTACCAAACATCTTCTTTGCCCTCTCTAAATCACCATTCTTGCAACACCCATCAATCAAAGTAGAGTATATAACAACATTCGGAGACAGACCCATTTCCTCCAATTGAACCAATAGCTCGAAACCTCTATCCAAATCACCAGCCTCGCAGCAACTTTTTATCATTATCCCAAAACTATACACATCCAACTCAACCCTACCCTTAAACTCATTGAAAACCCACCAAGCTTTTCCAAAATCTTTTGACTTAACAAGAAAACCCAACAGATTATTAAAAGTGTTTGATCTGGGAACGAGGCCCTGGTCAACCATCTGCTTCAAAAAGCAAAGGGCTTGCTCTGGCAACTGAGATTGAACATGGGCATTGATGATAGTTTCAAACAGATGACTACAGAGAGGGTTAGAGCTCAAGTGGGGTTGAGTTAAATGGTGGAGGAGAGAAGAGGGAGTGAAGAAACGGGAAGAAAGTCGACCAGAGAGCACTTGAAGAATGAGAGACTGGGCGTGTGTTGGCATGTTGGAGGAGAGAAGGCGGTGGAGAATGAAGGATATGGATTGGTGGGTGTGTTGGAAGCCTTGGAGAATGGAGGAGTTGAAAATTGAGAAGGCTTTTAGTGGCGGGCTCTTCACTATTTTTTGAATGAGGAGCAGAGCTTCGTTCGCTAGAGACATTATTGTCCTGCGTTTTCTAGTTGCCTCGCCTCTCTTCGGAAATAGAATTAGCTGAACATTTTAGGAACTCGGAAGTTAGTTTTGCCCACCCATGATGAAATGGGCCGGGTCAAACTTTTTCGGATCAGCCTAGTTTATATTTTTAACCGCTTGAGTTATAAGGGCACTTCCATCCATTTGACAGACAAAAGGCAAGGAGAGGTAATGGCTGTTACTATTCACGTGAATAATGCATGTCCTTGCAATTTTTCTGTTAGTTTTCCACACGTGAATAATGCATGTCCTCGCAATTTTTCTGTTAGTTTTCCACCCATTGTCATGGCAATCCAATGATAACCACTACTCACATGAGATATGAAGAGAGGAATTTATATAGAGTTTTGGTGTAGGAAGTGAAGAATATGGCTAGGTATTTATTAAAAAAACTTCTAAAATTTTTGGTTTTTTTAAATATATATTTTTTGTTATTTAAATTGACTATTGAAGTCAGCATTAGGTCAGCTTGCCCAGGCAAGTCTTGCCTTTGGGCTATCCCAAGCTGATGGTGGAGCACACTCCTTGCTCGGGCTGGCCTTCACCACTGGACTTCATTTTTGAGAGTTGGAGGGCCTTTTGCCTGTGCTGGCCTACACGGGTGGAAGTGCTCTAAGCTCCTTACGAAACGGGTTGAAACTTAATTCAAAGTTTTAGTGTATAAGCAGAAGAAGAAATGAGAAACAAAATACCAAGATTTTTGTCTGTGATGAACATGTGAATTACACAGATTTTTGTTAGCAAACTCAATAGAAAATTCCTAAGATATGCTGTAAATTGATCACGTTTGTAATCTCCCCCATGTGAATTAATCAGGCACTTATGGTGCCATTTGTAGCTGTAAAGGCTTTTTGTGGTATAAACTAACATGTTGTTCATTTACCAAAGATTTAACCTTTAAAATCTTGTACGTTACAATTCATTATTCCCTAATTTAATATTTCCCTTAACAAGAAAAATCCTTTTTTCTTTTTTTGTTAAAATAAGAAAATTATCCAAAAGATCTAATTATAACCTTTTTCTTTTCTTTTGGGGCTAAAATGATAATCACAACCTTTCGTGACTGGAGAGTCTAGAAGCAGCTAAATAGTTAATGGAATACAGATGGACCTTTACCAAAACTGACAAGATCCGCAAACAAAAACCAAAAATACATATGCATTTGTGAATTGACCCCACTACCCCCACGTCTCCCCCTTTTGAGTCTTGACCAGATTGTGGAAAATCGATAAGTGGGCCCCACACACAGACCTTTCTTCCGAGTTTCAACTTTCAACATATGCTCTCTGGTGTTCTCTAGCTCTCGCTCCTTTCAGCTTCTCTACACCAGAGACATGGAGCCGAAATCCTCTGCAACCGCACCGCCCAAGCTCCTCCTCCTCCTCTTCCTCCTCGTCTCCACCTGTCACGTCATGGGAGCTGCCGCTTCCTCCATCGGCGTCAACTACGGCACCATAGCTGATAACCTCCCACCGCCCTCCCAGGTCGCGACCTTCCTCAAGACCAAAACCACCATCGACCGCGTCAAAATCTTCGATGCCAACCCCGACATGCTCCACGCCTTCGCCGACACCAAGATTGCCGTCACCATCACAGTCGGAAACGGTGACGTTCCGGCCCTCGCCAAGCTCTCCGCTGCTCAGGCTTGGGTGTCCGCTAACATTCTGCCGTTCCACCCCCGCACGATCATCAACCGGATCGCCGTCGGCAACGAAATCCTCGCCACGTCGGACAAGGACCTCATCGCGCATCTGCTTCCCGCCATGAAGTCTCTCCACGAGGCTCTCCAGCTGGCTAATATCTCCACCGTCCAGGTCGGGACACCTCACTCTCTGGGCATACTAGCGCCCAACACGGGCCCACCGAGTCAGGGCCGATTCCGAACCGGCTACGACCGAGTCGTCTTCACTCCGATGCTCGAGTTTCACCGCCAGACCAAATCCCCGTTTTTGATCAACCCGTACCCGTTTTTCGGATTCGTACCCGAGACTTTAAACTACGCGCTCTTCAAGCCAAACGCGGGCGTTTTCGACAACGCCACGGGGATGAACTACACCAACATGTTCGACGCGCAGATGGACGCGGTTTTCTCGGCGATGAAGCAGGTCGGGTACGAGGACGTGGACATCGTGGTGGCGGAAACCGGGTGGCCCTCCGCGGGCGACCCGACCCAGCCCGATGTCAATGTGGACAATGCGGCGTCGTATAACGGGAACCTCGTGCGGCACGTTAGCTCGGGAAAAGGCACGCCGTTGATGCCGAACCGGACGTTCGAGACTTACATCTTCGCGCTGTTCAATGAGAATCTGAAACCCACGACTTCGGAGCGGAATTACGGGTTGTTCAAGCCCGACTTGAACCCGGTTTACGACGTGGGCATTTTGCGGAACCAACAGGTAATTCGGTAATTTTAGTAATGTTTTTGGTTTTTTTGCGCGTAAGAATCGAAGAGTTATTCTGATTCTTCATGTGCTGCCAATAGTCTTTTGACACCTGGTGGAGGTCGTATGCTCTGTCTTAACTCAATGGATCACTCGGCTTCCGCGTTTGTGCTTCTGAGCTCTGACAATGCCTACGACAAAAGCTCACCTGTCGTTGCTGTTTATGCATAATGACTGTTCGTTTAATTATTTATTTTAGGCAGCGGGTCCTACATCTGGCGTGGCATCCGGACCCACCTCTGGCGGGGCGGCCGGACCCACATCTGGCGGGGCGTCGGGTCCCGCGTCCGGTGGAGCAACAGCACCGTCATCGTCGGAGAAGAGGTGGTGCGTGCCCAGATCGAACGCTTCTGATGCGGCGCTGCAGGCGAACATAGATTACGTGTGCAGCAGCGGAGTGGACTGCAAGGCGATACAAAAAGGTGGGCCCTGCTTTCAACCCGATACCGTGAGGTCGCACGCAGCTTACGTCATGAACGCTTATTACCAGTCGGTGGGGCCGCAGGATTACAATTGTGACTTCAAACACACTGGATTCGTCACCACCACTGATCCCAGTAAGCTTTCCCTGATTTTTAATTTATTTATCGACATATTGAAACTAGCAAAATTAGTTTTTTTTCTTCCTTTTTTGAATAATAAAAAAGTGGAAAAATTGGGTGGCAGGTTACGATGCGTGCACGTATCCATACAAGTCGGAGAAGTTGGAAAAGTCGGTGGAGGGAGGCTCGATGAAAATGAAAAGTAGCAGAGTGGCGGAGATATTTATGATGGTGGTAGCTTCTTGTATTATGTTCTTTTAGAAAAATTAGAATTAAGATTATCTTTTGTAATTTTAAAAAGAGTTAATTTAATTTCGTCATTAACTTAGGATAGCTACTCTGGCTGCTGCTATTGTAGGGGGGTTTAATTATTGGTTGGGTGTCAAGAAGTGGCCGTGTTTTGGACAGACCTTCATGTAAACGGGGATATAGGCTTTTTCGCTATTTGGGCTAATAGCGGAATGGCATGTCAATGTATTATTAATCGGAATAGCAAAATATTGTTATTTCTAACTAGGACTCTCGGATGTATTAAATTTGAAGTTAGTACTTATCAACTGCTTATGGAACATTATTATTTATTTTACCGGGGGAAATATTTGGCAATGCCCCCTGAGTTATGGATCGCGTTTTACTTTTTTTTTTTTTTGGTCTGAATCATGAGGTGGTCCTGGATGGGTCCCAATTATGGGTGGCACCTTTAAGCCTTAACCACAACCCAGACTAATCCCCATTCACACCGGGTCGGCCCGTAAGGGGTAAAGTGATGGCCAAAATGGTGACTCCGTACGAGAGCAGGGATCGAATCCCTGACCTCTCTTAAGGAATGAGAGTGCCGAACCACTCACACCAACCACCTTGGTTGATCGCGTTTTACTTTACTATCTGAATTTTAACAATTTCGTGAAATATAGGTTCATTTCCATCTGTGCGAGCTGGGACTTGTTTTGATTCACCTTCACCATATCCCATATCTTAAAATCTTCCCTTCAGCATTTTCTACTTAACAAGATTTCCAATGGCCAAAATCGGGGACAATGCTTGGTAGTGATAAAACTTAATGTACATGCTCTCAAAAATTAGTCGTGTGTGTTGCCCGTGATGGAATCAAACAGGAAAATTATGACATAATTGATGCATCGTGGCACAACTGCATGAACTAAAAGTTTAATGTAGACACAAAATCAAATTGAAAGTTCAGAAGAGTAAATTATAACAAAGTCCAAAATTCATGGAGGGTGCTAAAATATTCCCTACCTGATAATCTCACATGAATTATATGCATCAACGTTTTGCGTTTGATTTTTGACGTCAATAGATCCTCTTGTCATCAATTGAAATGTCTCCTAAACCCTATGTTACGAAAGGAAGATGCTTAGCTATAACTTACGATAGAATCTAATTCCTCTTAACTTTCTAAGAGAGTTTTATAGCAATTTCTTTGGAGTAAAGCAATATTATGCTTGTCGTTTTCAGTACATCAATCATACTCTATGGATATGTATGTATGTATAAAGAGGTTGTGGTTTGAATCCTATTGTGACTGCAAATACCACTTCCCAAAGACCAATATCATTCTATGCCCACGAGAACAAACATACTATTACAAACTATATCTAGTGACAAGGGCTATATGTGATGTGAGCAATGTTATGAATTCTCGCATGCATCCAACCACTCTTATCCAAAATTGATCATGAAACTAATATTTGTACATGATTTCTTGTTATATAATATGTCAAATAGTGGCGAGACTCATTTGTTTAAGTGAGATCTACTACTAATAGAGATGTGGTATGAGATAATCAGTATTTAACTCGTTTTTATGATAGTTAAACCATTAAATTAAGGTTTCTTCCTACGCTTTGCCTCGAATCTCAATTTTCTCATTGAATTTGCAACAGGGTCAATGTGCTCTTGCGCTTGCATTCCATCAATTTTGTCAATAAAGTCGTTTAATTGCTGACGTGGTATGAATATTTAGTAATTTTAGTTATAAACAAAATTTTAAAGGAAATCCAAATTAATCTTCGGAATGTACAATATCATAACAAAAAAAAGCTTTAAAAAAACACGGTAGTTTTCTACCCATCTTTAACTACACATTATACAGATTCAAGTATGGGTAGCGCGGATATTGATCCCCTTGCAAGAAATAAACAGAATCACGACAAAGCGGACAACTAGTAGCCCTACCTAGCCACTTCTCAATGCATCCTCTGTGAAACGTATGCTCACACTTAAGAACCCTGCACTTATCTTCTTCCTCAAACTCCTCCATGCAAATAACACACTCGTCACTGTGAAATCCTACTCTCTTGTCCACTCGATACTTGAAAGGTATACCACGGCATATTAGCCGTGGCCGCAGCGGCGGTCTTCTGGCTGATCTTCTCGTTCTCGGTGGTGCGGTTAATGGTGTTGTTATTGTTGGTTCCCCAGATTCAATGTCGTGGGTTGGATGCGCTGTTTGATCGGCAGCATTTTCCCTGATGATCCCATATATGATGGCGGCTACTATTAGAATGCATAATAGTATCAGCACGATAGTGCGTACATAACCAAGCTCTGGTGGCGGTGAAGGTGGTAGCGAAAGAGGAAGACGCGGAGGAGCTGCCGATACCATGGCGGGCGGACTGCGTGTATGAGGTGAGAGTAAGCCAGTGTGGTTGTTTGTACAAGGATTGCAATTAATATATACTTGAGGAAAGCCTAAGTCCTAATGGCATAAGGAAAAGAAGAAAAAAGAAAAGAAAAGGAAAGGAAAGTTTCTAGCTAGTTTAGGATTTTGGCGGTACGAAGTACGCACGGGAGGTTTGGGTGTGAGTAAGTGCAATAGTCTATATGCTTGAGTGGCAAGTTAAACCCCTATACTTGGAGAAAACAAAAAGATTCAAATATTTTACACACACTACAAGAAAGGAAGGCAATAGTCACGTTTTTTAGTCAACAAATTGATTTTGGTGATATCAGGTGGCTGGTCAATGGTTTTGGTGACAGCAAGCAAATAATGGTTTAACTCTCTCACATTTCAATTTAATTTATTGATTACATATAATTTAAATATAATAAATATAAACCACTTTATTGTTCTTTACAGCTAAAAGTAACTTTCCAATTTTCTCCAGTAATTAAACCCAATAAAATATTTAAGAAATGTATTTTACTTTTCAATACACATTTAAACTGTATCTTTTCTCTCTCCCTCTGAAATGTCCCACGTATGTTTTCATCTTCCAAGCGTATGATATGACCAGTATGGCCATGGCCCACACTCAACATTTTTTTATTCTTCCTTTTTCTTTCCTTTCCTTCGCTCTTTTCTCTCTTTCCTTAAAAAAAAAAATTTCTTGCGTCTATCCTTCCTCCCTCTCTCTCCCTCCCCCCTCTTTTTTTTTTTCTTCTTCCTCTTTAATTATTTCCTTTATCTCCTCTCTATTTATATTTTTATCTGCGTTCATCCCCTCTCTCTCTCTCTATCTCTCTCTCCATCTTCTTTATTTTTATTTTGTCTTCCTATATTTACTTGAGCAAATTACTCATGTCTTTTCTTTCTTCTTATTGTTAGGTTTTGGATTTGGAAGGGGCTGCATGGATTTTCCTAAGCTTTTATCCGCTCACATCACAACTGAACTTAGATATGAATTTCTAAGACTTTCTTACTCACATGTATCTCATATCTACTTTTTGTTTGGGAAATGATTTATTTTTTGTTTGGTTACTGAGAAAATGAAGAAAAATGTTGAGTTTTAAATTCAATGTTTTGTTGTTATATATTCTTTGCTATTGTCTGATGCAGGAAGACATGAGATGAGACTGGAGAAAGAAATAATATGGATGTACAGACATGTTGCTATTGCTGGATTCGAAGGTTAAGTTATTTTTGTTCTTGATTTTGTTTTTCCTAGCCTTCAATGTATAACAAGCTGAAAATACTGATATCAGTAGCCGGTGAATAAAATCTCTTTAAGGATCTATTAAAGATTCAGTTGTGGGAAGGAAGGATGGAATTGCTCAATACTTGCTCGCAATTAAAGACTTATAATTACCTTTGCAAGGCCTTGCCTTATGTATTTACATAGAAACAGAGCTTGGATTTGGATTCAGGAATGGAAATACTGTTGACTTTGAACAATATGTTGTAAAATTGGCTAATTTAATCTTTTAAATGATTTTTTGGAAAATGAAAGGCAATTAGAATTTTTTTTTTTTTTTCAAAGGAATATAATACACAAGCTATACACTCACTTATTATACAAATACAAATATAAATACGAGAATTAATATCTGTCAGTTAAATCAAACAAAATAATAAAATATTATGATTTGACATGATGTTCAGCTTTTAATTGCAGCTATAGAAAGTCAATAATTTGTGTCACCAAACTCTCTCTTTCGTAACAAAGAGCAAAAGTCACGGAGGCATATGTAACACACACTCGAATTGTAATTGCATCGTGACTATTGGCTTTTGTCACTAAAAATCGTGACTAATTGGAACAATAGTCACGAAAAATATAGTAACTACTGCCCTCTTTTTTTTTTTTGTAGTGACAAATCCTCAATTAACTATACATAATAGATATTGACGGTTGTGTGAACCTGATTTTGATCTCCTTGCACAACCCAAACACAATCTCGACAAACTGGACAATGGCTAGCCGTAGCAAGCCAATCATCTATGCATTTTTGGTGAAATGCATGCCTACAATTGCTAAGAAATCTGCAATATTCTCCTTCCTTAAACTCCTCCATGCAAATAACACACTCATCACTGCAAATTCCTATTCTTTTGCCCACTCGATGCATGAAAGGTACACCATAAGAGATTAGCCGCGATGGTCTTCGTGTTCGCCGTAGATTTGTCGTTGTTGGTGCCCCGAATTCGATGTCCAAGAGGGTTAAAGTTTGATCAGCCCTTTGATTAGCATGCAAGTTTCTGATGAGCAGGTATATGTTGATGGCTACTAAAGTCATCAGTAGAATGACATGGTATGATTCTACAATAGCGTGCCCCAAGGAATAGTACCTATCAAGAGGGCTATGTAGCAATGATAGAATTAGGTTTGTCGCCGTTGATACCTGTGAATGTGGTGGAGGAGGAGGAAGAGTGAGAGGCGCCGCGGATAGCATGGCGGAGTGTGTATGTGTGTGAGAGGGAGAGGGAGAGGGAAAAAGTCTAGAAATATACTTATCCAATATCATTCTAGCCCACATATTAAAAACAATTAAAGTACAACCGCTTGTTAAAAAGACACAATTCCTAATATTGCTCACAATATATATATACATCCCATCTCATATATATGTGATGTTGATATATTTTGCGTTTTTTTAAAGGCGGTTGTACTTTAATTGTTTTTTATATGTGGATTGCATCTCAATCCAACAAATTATTTGTATGGTAGATTGCATCTCAGATTGATCAGTGAGACTCCTTAACAAAAGAGCAAAGAATAAATCCTAAACCCAAAAAAAGAGAAATTAAATGAACGCTTCAAATTTGTTTACTAACTCTCAACATACTCTTCAAATTATATAATAAATTGCTCGTATCAATTTTTTTTTTTGGAATATAGCGATATGGGGGAGGGGGAAATCGAACATAAGACCTTGGGTGGGTAAATGCTCTTAAACACTCGAACTACAAGCCCCTTGCATTTGTATCACAGTTATTAGTTAGCCTCTTCACATGCATAGAACATGCCTTTTATAAATCAAATGTGCTAAGCGCAACTTACAAAATTTAACCATGCCCGTATGAACCGCATCAATGAGTAAAATATTGAATATTAAAACATTAATTTGATAGGTAAAGTTTAGGGTTAGGGTTTGGAGGAAAAGAAAACATCTTCAACTTTGCTGAGATTGAGATGCAGAGTGGAATTGAACATAAAACTTTAAGCACAGGGTAGAGGAGAGATAGAAGAAAAATAAAACCCACATTGAGATATAATATTAAGATATAAAGAAAATTCAAAAGTGGACGAATTAGCAAATAACCTTTAATGTAAAGAAAAACTATTTGTATTATTGCCAAAACTCCAGGAAACTAACCAACACAAATGCTTTCAAAAGAACTCAAAAAATTATTGATTTAGTTTTCACACTGTTAGTTATATAGCAGTTACAAAAATGAATAACAACCACCAATGTACTTTCCAAAACGAAAAAAAATAACATTTATGCAATTGTTTCCAAAATGTAGAAAACTACTTAACAATTGCACAAAACCCTTGAAGAAACTGCAAAATAAATACCATATATATATATATATATATATAGTCCCCTTCTATTGAGGGATCCCTCAAATGATTTTATTTGAGGGACACCCTTTAGGGTACCCTAGGAATTTTTTTCCAACAATCCAAACCATATATTTTTTAAGTCTACATTCATAGATCATCCTTGTAAAAAATTAGACAAATTGGAAACCGTTTTGACATCCAATTGTATCATACAAAATCAATGAACTCGGTGCTTCAAGAAAGTATTAAAATTTCAGTAACACAATTGAGTGGTCAAACGATATCGAATTCAAGTGATTTTTTGTAGGGATGATTTTTGAATGATTATCTAAAATGTAGACGGTTTGGATTAGTGAAATACAATGCGGAGTGAGCCCTACAAAGGTGTTCTTCAAATAAGCTAATTTGATTTGAAAGATCTCTCAATTGAAGCTCTCTGTATATATATAGTACTGTGTGCCTTTGAATATTAACTAGCTAGACTTGATTCCCATTTGTGGTAACGCACACTTCGAAACGAAGCACGGCAGAGAGGACAGTGCTTGTTCCTTTGTAGCCATTTATCGATGCATTTCTGGTGATAGGTGTGGTTACATGTCGTCAGCCAACACAGGTCCCCATCCTTAAACTCCTCGAAGCAAATTGCACACTCGTCACTGCTAAATATTTCTGTTCCTTGGCAAGTCTCTGTGTGTGTGAAGACCCTTAAGGCTTGTTGCGGTTTTTGGGATTCAAGATCGCAGGTTTGGTCATTCGTTGGATTATTATTTCTCCCTTTGCACCAGTACAAGAAGAGGACATACATGACGGTTATAGGCAAGATTACTCGAAATATTAGTTGCATTAAGTGTGCTGTCGGTGATGGTGGTTGAGGTGGAGGCGACGGTGGAGGAGGTAGAAGAGTCCGAGCCTCAGCCACGGCTACCATGGTGAGCTACTAGTTGTGTATTAGAGAGCGAGATCCAGTGTTAGGTACCCTGTACTGTTTTTTTATATACAATACTTTTCCATTAGGAGCCTAAATTTTTAAGGGCAATGGTCAATTAAGGACAATCTAAAAATTGACTGGAGGTTTTGGGTGTTTTGGTAGCAAGAATCCACCACTATTGTAAATTGACTGGTTTCCCCTTGCAAAAGTACTTAATGGAAAAACTTCCCGGCGTTAGTATATAGGACGTCGGGGCACGAATTTACTGAAAACACCATGACGATCAAGGTTTGGGTTTACGTAAAGGGAAGGATATTTTGCTAGGCTTTGGAATTGGCTATAGCTTCGTCTTTCTCTTGTTTGGTCTTGTGTTCAAGTGTTTTCATGTGGTCCTCTCTGATCACTTGGCTGTAATGTTTACTGTTTTGAATGATATTCACAATTTCGGCCCAAAAATGAAATAAAATGGCCCCATACATATCTACACACACCACAAATAGAAAAGTTATTCCCCAAAGTTATTGGTGGTAACAATACAATGCACAAACTTACAACAACAAAAAATTCCCAATTAACAAGTAATTTTGAAGAAAGAAACCACAACATTAAAAACATTATTATTATTTTTCTTCTGTCTTTGAAATTTGAATATTGACTAGGCAGTACTGTCGATTTGATTCTCTTGTTCGGTTTGTATGCTTTGAACAGAAGCACGACAAAGAGGACATGGTGGTTTGCTTTCCTTGTTGGTTAGCCACTTATCAACGCACTGTTTGTGAAACGAATGCTTGCACTTAGCAAGCAACCGACACTCTTCCCCATCCTTAAACTCCTCTAAGCAAATTGAACACTGATGAAGATCCTCATCATCAGTATTAAGATTGCTGCTGTTATTGTTGCTGCTTTTGATTCGATACGTGAAGACCATTGAGGTCTGCGGGGGATCCGTTTGTGCTGGGGGATCCGTTTGTGCTTCGGGATCAACAACGTTATCATTGTGCCTATTACAAAATTTGAGGAAACAAAAGGCCGCAAAGAGGCCAAACCATGCTAGCATTAAACCTAAACCAAACATATCAGCAAGCCTAGGATTATCAATAATTGAAGGTGATGAGGGAGGCACAGGAGGGGGAGGCATCACGCAGTCTTCGCTGGTCGAAATAAGAGGAAAACAAGGTTTTGACATGATATCTGTAAGCGTGTGAAGAGAGAGGAGATGAATTAAAGAGCTATTTAGCTTATTATATCTGGCCAATATATATAAGAAGTAGTTTCTAAACCAAATTGGCTTCGGAGATTGAAAGTCCACTTCTTCTTCTACTTCCTAAGAAGAAAGTGTGTGAGCAAGAGAAGTACTTATTTAAACCAAATTTGGCAGGTTTTATATCAAATAAAATACGTATCATCTTTTGTTTCTGCTTCTCAAGTCGGTTTCCAAAACCAACATATATATGTAAACGTCCCATATCCTTAAAACTCCTCGAAACAAATTGCAGACTCTTTTCACTGCTACATGTATATTTTTCTTTTCTTTTAGGGTCCGTTTGATATCCTACTTAGATCCAATTTTATAAACTCAAAAACAAATTTTAAGTCCAAAATTTAAACCTATTTGGTAGGCCCATTTTTAAAAACCCAAACCCAAAACAAAATAAAAAACACCCCCATTATTAAAAACAAAAAAGTGAAATTTTATAGTTCTCTCTCTCTCTCTCCGGTCAGTTGGTGGTTCTAGATCGATGTCGTCGTAGCGCCATGACGGCTGTCATTTGCAACTCTGTCAAGGCCATCAAGGTCTCCTTTGTCCACTACCTAACCCAAAATTGATCAATCTCTTTTCATGTTTTGGGTTTCTATTGAAAGCTCACAGATTTTCCTTTTCTTTTGTTAATTTCAATTTGGGAATCTAGGGTTTCTGATTTTAATTTCAATTTTTTTTAGATCTTAAAAATAGTTTGGAGTTCAATGCCAAACAAGTTTTTAGATCTTAAAATCACTATTTGAAAACTCATATTTTTAAAAAGAATTATAATTTTTGAGTTTATTTTTTTTAGTAGGATACCAAACAAGGTCTTAGCAGTTCCTTATATATATATATATGTGAAGACCCTGGATGTACCTCTATTTCCACTCATTTGCCATGAACCAATCTCATTCTGACACATGTCCTCTTTTTGAAGAGAAAAAAAATAGTATACCATAAAAAAAAATCCAAAAGATTTAGATTCTTTGTGTTAGGAAATAAATCCCAACCTTTATTTTTTGCAAGAATTATATACTTGTTAGAAAACAGAACAAAAGGAATTTCCTGTTAGAAAAACCAAAAAAAATAAAGAGAGAGAGAGAGAGAGAGAGAGAGAGAGAGAGAGAGGGAAAAGTAAAAGTCTAATCCTGAAAAAAATTTACAATAAAAGCACCTGACATTGAATTGCTACTGGTTTCTATGCCTATATCCAGGATTCTCTTTTATGATTCAATAAAAAAACTGAATGTGGCATTTTAAGGGCTTTATCACATACCAATATATCTTTGTTTCCTGGCAAACGATAACAAACATAGATAACAAAATAAACCATGTATATATTAATCAATGTCTTTTGCCCTGCTTACAGTTGTACACTAGAGACTGTAGCGCGACAAAGGGGACACTGGTTCATCTTGAGTAGCCATTGATCAATGCATTCTTCGTGAAACGCATGTTCACACTCAAGCTGCCGACATTTTTCCCCGTCCTTAAACTCGCCCAAGCAAATTGAACACTCCGAGTCAGTGTTAGTAGCAATTGCTTGGTTCTTTGTATATCGGAAACTTGACGCCTTCTTCTCCGCCGCCGGCGGTGGTGTTTTTGCAGCAGTGGCTTGGTTAGGATTATAGTTAGGAGGAGGGTGAGGCTGTTGTGGATGATTTCTTTGTGCTTCGACATCATCAATTGGAATATTTAGCTCCCGTATTCTTAAATACAAGCAGCGCATAATGAAAGACCAGAAGATGAAACAGGTTAGGAAAGCTGGGAAAAAAAAGGGGTTGTCCGTCAACGAAGGAGGAGGAGGTGCTGCTGGAGAAGGAGGAGGAGGAGGCATGGTTGTTGCTTTTTAGAGGAAAAATACAAATGATATTTTAAACTATAAGGAGGGAGGTGGGAAAGATATCCGCGTTAGTCAACTTGACTAAGTTCATATGGGCGAGAAAGATGTTTATGAAAGAGGAAGATGGAGACTTGGTATATATATGAGATTGTTGTATACCTTCGTTTGTTCAGGAAGATAATATTTATATTAGTATAGAGGAGTCCTAGTCCTAGACAAGGAATTGTAAACTTAGCCGTTTGTAATTAATGTAAAGAAAGAGAGAAACTACTAAACAAGAAACAAAAAAAGAAAATCTACTAGATACCACAAAATAATTTCACGATACGATGATACAGAAAAAAGAGAAAGCAAGACAGACATTATATTTTGAAGACCACAATACGAGCCCCAGATAGATTTTCTTTCAAGTGGGTCGGGCCTCATGAAATATTCAAGTGTGGCCCAAAAAGCTACTAACTAGATTATTATTATTATTTTTTAAAAGGAAAGCTCCTACTAGAGTCTAGAATTAATAAGAAGGAAAATGCTAGAGGCACCAACTTGCTCATCAACTCTCTAATAGAGGTGGAGCCCGCTTAATAAGAAATAAAAACATGAAAAGTTCCTTCTAGAAGGTACAAGTAAAACTAAAATTCCAAAAACTGATATCTAAAAATATGAATTGCAGAAGAAAGAGAATACCAGGTTAGGTTATGACTTGTATATTTTTATTTTCTATATACAATGGGGAGGGAAATCAAAAATGAAACTTTTGTTGCATGAGTTATTCTCAACTACTATAAAACTCATTGTAACAACTTAATTTGTTGCATAGATTAATTGTTTTGGATGCTGAAAAAAGCCTAAAACATAATTTAAATTAGGCAATTATTTGACCATTCTATGGTGTAGTGAGAATCCTTAGTGGGGTATAGCTCAGTTAGTTGAGCTCTCTCACTTCCACTCATGTGGGCAAAGGTTCGAAACCTTTAAACACCCAATGAATATTTGTGTAAACCACCCCCCTCCCCCCTTCCTCCAATCGCTCGTACTAAAAAATAAATATAGTGAGAATCATGGACAAATAGTGCGAGGGTGTGACACGTATACTCTTTTATGTTCACAAGTCTTGGACATTAGTCTCATTTACTTTACCTTATTAATTACTTGATTGTTTGATAGAGTTTGAATTTCCTACCATTTTGTTATCAACCATCCCACCAAGTGAAATATTAGGCTACCACCTCAACATTGTTTGTGAAACGAATGTTTTAATGTTTACAATCATCATCATAAAGTGGTGGTGCTGCTCCTGCAGGAGGAGGAAGAGGAGGCGTGATTGAGAAAACAATAGTTACCTTATTTATATATAGAACCCTAATCACTAATTAATTAAGCAATAGGCCCAATTCCTATCTTATTAGGATAAATATTTGCCTTGTTCGAAACGACATCGTCTCGACCTATAGACGAAAAACGGTTTACCCAATTGAATTATATTTGTTGATAACTTGATATATTGAGTCGGGTTAACTTTCCCCAATCACAAAGTCCTTTCATTGACGCTTTTGCTCTTCGAGAAGCTCCGCTTCGCCTCCGATCAGGGTTTCACAGGTAAAGCTTCAATCTTTCCATGTCGAATTTCGCTCTCTTTCAATTCGTCTCTATCAATTGCAATATATAAAAAAGAACCCTTTATTTTGCATCCCACCGTACGGACAATTTTCGATTTTCTGTTTGAGAAATGCTCAATTTTTTGAAGAGAGTTATTCGGTTGTGCTCTCTTCTCATCGGAGTCCGTTTCTGTTGCATAAATTTCTGCACGCAATTTTGTAATTAGACAATTGAATAGGAGTTCAAAGAAACTCTAGAATTTAAATTTCAAAATTTTCGACTTATTAGGGTTCTTGTTTGATCGCGAATGAACTCGAAGAGTTCTTAACTTTTGATTTCATTTAAATTCAAGTAGTTGTTGCGTTTTTCTTTTTTGTGGGTATAATTTCTGAGAATTCTGATTAGCTTGTTTCTCTCTAGGGTTTGATCTTCGAATTTCAAAATGCCTGCCACAGCAGGAAGGGTTCGCATGCCCGCGAACAATCGGGTGCATAGTAGTGCCGCCCTTCAAACCCATGGTATATGGCAGAGTGCAATTGGGTATGACCCCTATGCACCCAATAAAGAGGACAACAAGACTTCTGCGCAACCCAATTTGTCGAACTCTGAACCAGACGCTGAGAATGCGTATGCGAGCTTCCAGGGCCTCCTTGCGCTTGCCCGTATAACTGGGTCCAATGCTGATGAGGCTCGTGGGGCTTGCAAGAGGTGTGGCCGTGTTGGGCACCTCAACTTTCAATGCAGGAACTTTCTGAGTGTTAAGGAAGACAAGGAGAAAGATCCAGACACGATTCAGGCTGATGTTGCGTCTGAATTGGGTAAGTTGAAGAGGAAGCTGGGTAGGACGAATGGGAAAAACGTGGCTGAGAGTGAAGAGAGTGAGGATGAGGATGAAGACAGTGAGAGTTCAGATTCAGATTATGATTCAGAGATTGAGAAGATCATTGCTCAAAGAAATGGGAAAAAGGCCGGTAGAAAGGATTCTAAAAAGAAGAATGAAGACTCAGATGTTGATGGGTCGGATACGGATTCCGGGGAAAGGAAGAAGAGAGGAAGGTCGAAGAAGAGGAGTAGCAAGAGGAAATACAATGATGATTCAGATGATTCAGATGAAGGTAGGAAGAAAAGAAGGAAGGAAAAGCGGAGGAAGAGGGATGAGTCCTCAGACGAGGATGGTGAGCGCCGGCGGAGGCATAGGAAGAGTAGGAAGGAGAAGAGGAGGAGGAGAAGTCATCGGTATTCGGATGACTCTGAATCTGATTCGTCTGAAGATTCTCATTCTCATAAACACCGCAGTCGGAGGAGCAGAAAGGCAGTCACACCATCTGATTCTGATGATGATTCACGGATCGGTAGGGGCAGGAAGCGATCTGAGAAGAAGAGCCGGAAGCGCCATCATGAGGATGATGAATAAATCGATCTAGGAATGGTCTCAAACTGTGTACCCCAGGAAGCCAGCTTGAATCTATGTAGTTTGCAACAATATGCTATTGCAACCTTTGTATTGGTTCTGTTCATTTGCCTGCACATGATTCTGTAGTATTTGGCTGTTTTGCTTTATGAGATGTAACTATCACTTTGCTCATCGGAAGTTTGAACATTTCTGGTATTAGTTCATTCGATCTTGTGCTGTTTTCTTGTATGAACTATTATTTCATCCTACTCCTTGAATGACATTTACAGAGCATATTGTGCTATATGTTTATAAGATCATATATTTCGCCCTAGATTTGTTTTCTGCAAGCTTTTGAATATATCCCAAGTGTTGCTAATTAGTAAAGTATGAAGGAGTATTGTAATTAGTTTTGTTCTGTTGATTTCCTCGAAGCTTTGGTTAGATTTGGTTGTTTTGCACGAATAAACTTGTTACTAATTATCTACTAAGAAGCTTAATAGCTCTTTTGATTTTCAGTTTCTGATGTCACTTGTGTTGTAGGTTTCTTGCTTGTGGTGATTTCTGGTGTCACGAGTGCTTTGCTGCAATTTTTTATTATTTAGAATTGGTCTTCCACTGGCATTTTTGTTAGCTCTAATGACTAATGCGATGTCAAGTGAATACAAGCAAACATTTTGTGGGTTTTCATCTCCTTGTGCGTATTCTTGTGGATTTTCATAATTACTTCATATTCTTGAGTAGAAGCTTTAGTTTAATGGAATAGACTCATGTTTCACAAGTGGCCAAGTTTTTGTTTGAAGGGCCAAAACTAAGCAAAGCTCATATGCCACTCTGTCACAATAAATATAAGGACAACGCACTTTATTCATCACATTAAGGAAGTCATGGATGGCTACATTGCTTGGATTAGTAACAGTAAAAACTCTTATCTGACAGCAACTTCAGATCCCATGTATCTACAGAATACAATTTGCTGTTTTCCCTTGACAAGTGAAATCCTGAAAAATGGGTACAACCACTATTTGTCCATTTTTTTTTCAAATAAGAAAAAGGGGGAGATTCTCCAAGAAAAAACAAAGAAAGGAAAGGCCAAGATAGCGTGACCGCACCCTCTCGTGATTTGATGACTAATCTTGTGTTGCAGCTCCCTGGTTGAGCTCTGCAAACCTCATGCCAACACGCATTGAATGCTTTAGGAACTTCTCAGCACATCGCCTGACACAGGTTTCCTCTTGCTTCTGCAACGATTTGTGCTTGAAGGTATCAACGCAATCAGTGAAGCATCTCTCGACAAGTGAGTTATACATCCTCAAACTGCAAGGAAATTCATACTGTTAGCAGATTTGTTCCATCCTTCAGAATGGAAATGGCATCAGACAAAGCCTATCAAATTTACCTCCACCAATACATCCTACACAGAACTAGGCAAAGAACTAGTTCAAAGCTATGATAACAGTTCTTTTACATGCAAATAAGCATCCAACTTAGAAGCCAGGTACTAAGAATACCTTAACTTTAGTCTTGGTTACTAATAATAATGACTCTGATGTTCTCTTAAGCACTTTGCCTAAAATACTTTGGGTATATTAACATTGCTTAATGTACATGGTTGGATTAGCATGTCAAAAGGCGAAAACAAGTAAATGTAATACAAAATGGGGCAACACAGTTCTCTTATGGATGATATATTTCTCTCTGAACCTGAACATGACAAAGTCTGCAGGAATCATGAAATTTGTACTAGAAATGTCTACATGAAAAACAAGATTGAAGGTACAAGATCATTCTTCTCCCTAGTAACACAAATGCTTGAAAGAAACAAATTCAGGTGATCAAATAGTATCTCATATATTCTTTATCGTTTTATTTGTTACTTGGGTAAAATTCATATACTCAGGAATAAACAACATTTGCATTAACACATAACTAGTGTAGTTCCCAAAACGTCCAGAAGCAACACAAATGTTGCCATGGTTTTAAGGAGAACTTTTATATGGCTTCACAAAAAAAGAGTTTTCACAAAATTAAACCATGTGACCCAAATAAAAGAGGAATTGTGAAGCAACAAATCTCAGTCAATCAAATGACTTGGATCTTCCATCTTCCATGCTCTTCACAAAATTACTAAATCTTCAGAGGCTTAGCAAAAAAGTTTTTACCCTTTGATTCCGACTTCATCAAAGATACAACGCGATAATAAACAAACATTTGAGTAGCAATTCAACTGGAAATAAAAGCACAATACATTGCGCTACAGAGAACAGATTGAAGCAGACCAAACGATCAAAACATTCCCCACTACAAAATACATTAGAAATGCAAGAACAAATTAAATAATGCAATACCCAAAATTCTATTTTAGAATCACAAGCTTCTATCCTTACATTAACATAACCGTTCTCAAATCAAATAACAGAGACTCAATGCAGCAAAGACCAAAATTCTCTCTTTATTCAAGTGAAACATTACAAATTTACAAACTTGGATGAACATTTCATGCCTGTGCCAAATTTCGAGTTTTTTTTTCTTCATATTATCAAGCAGAAATTCAGAATTTGAGAACCCACAAGACATATGAGGAAATGTAGAAACTCGAAGGGAAAAATTGGGAAATTAATTAGATAAAAATAAAAACCTATCGCGGATCTGGAGCTGATCGATCATAGTGGCCATTCTGAGCTTGTCTTCCTCGGGAAGGGAATCCAGATCTCCTATCATGCTCTTGTCCATACTTAGATTTATCAAATATTTCAGGATTTTTGCTAAATTAGTTACTCTCTCTGGAAAATCACGAAGTTGGGGTTTATGGACCAAGCTCGTGTAACAGATCGCTTCCCCTTTATACCCAGTTAAAACCCTAGATTTCGAGGAGACGAATGTCATCATATGCTCGTAACGGCGCCGTTTGTTAGCTCTGTCTTCTGAGTCGTATTAAGATGATAGTGGCCGTTGGATTTGAGCATGCTATGAAAATTCAGAAATTGGCTTTAGGTGCCTTAACTTTCTTTTTCTTTTTTAAAAGAACTAATATGAAATAATAGTCCTTTTCATTTTTACAAGAAAACAGAATAACTACACTAAGATAATTGGAGGATAATTCGAACTCGGGTGGAAGAGCTCCGGCACACTATTATTGCTAACTGAACCAACCTATAGATTTACCTTTTTTTCTAACTAAGCATTTGTATTTTGTGGGATTTCATTTGCTACTTTGCTTTTTTCCTTTGCCCTTTTCTTTACTAGCTAAATGAAGAAAACAAAAAAGGTCTTTATTTTGTGGGTTTACGTCATAATTGAAAAGTACAACATAATGGCGTTTTATTAATTGGCCAATTTAGTCCCTGTGTTTGTATCTGTTAACAAATTTGATCATTTTTGTCAAAATTATGTTTTTTTTATAATAAAAAAAGATATTTAAAATTAATTAAAAATCTGTAATTAATTATAAAGATTTAAACTCAAATAATAATAATGCTAAAATGATTAAAACCCACACAACCTCAACCTCCACTCCTCTAATGGCCTCGATTCCTGTAGGGAAAAAAAAAAGGTTCTTAGTTGAATTGATGCCTACTATTTTCTTACTGCAATTTTTCTTCTGTCTTCTGTCTTGAATTTTCTCATACTTTTACCCTTCATCTTTATCTCCTCTCTGATCCATCGGCCTGAATGTCGTCGACTTTTCCTGCAGCGAGGATGATCAATTGGCGGTAGAGCCATCAAGGTTACGGTGACCGGCTACGAAGATCTTCGTGATTTGTTAGAGAGGAAGCCGCAAGAGAGAGAGCCTGGTTGTGGTTTCGGTGTTGTTGGAATGGTGGTGAGGGTGGCTATGGGTTTGGGGTTAGAGTGGTGGTGGTGAGGGTGGTTGGGTTTAGGAAGTGGTTGAGGTGTGAGTGTGAAATTGGGGAAGGTGAAATTTTAAAAAAAATATAAATTCCATTTTCAAATTGAATTTAAAATTTTATAATCAATTACATTTTTTTTAATTAATTTTAAATATTTTGTATATACATTTTTAAGAGAATGGACCACATTGACTAACATATACAAACACAAGGACCAAATTTGCCAAATTAATAACACAGAGACTAAATTGGGATGAAACACAGGGACCATTTTAACATTTAAGCCTTTATTTTAACCCCCAAAAAAATATTTCCTAGTTTTAACCGAACAAGATGCGGATTGGACTGAATTGGTTAGAATATTATTTTGAATTGTAGGCAGTATGAGATTGGAGTAATTCAGTTGTTATGGTTTAGTTTATAAAATTTAGTCTCATGTTTGTATTAGATCATTGCTTCATATAAACTTTATTTTTTTATTTACATCATATTATTTTAAGCTATTGTTCAATTTAATTGTATTAGAAATGGTATTGGTAGCTTGCATATGAAGTTAGTTCTATAGAGCTCTTAACTTATAGGACAATTTGTTAAGAACTAGTCAAGGATTTGGATTTGCACTACAATCCCGTTTTTAAATGAAGGAGCTTTGACCTTTTTTCTTGTGTTCAGAATCTCTTAAGAAGTTGTCTGGTCCTCAATTTCGGGGGGTAACACCAATTGGCCGCCAAAACTCTGGACCTCTTCCTCTTATTCTCCGTGCAATAGGTCTCATTACATATAGACCCATTTCTTCTGGCCTACTAAATGCTTTTGAGGCTCCTCGTAAGAGTACTTCCACCTATTTGCCATGGCAAAGGGTAAGGGGAGGCAAGGGCTATTACTATTCATGTGAATAGTGACAACCCTTGCAAAAGGCTTGTGGTGTTTCCACCCATTGCCATAACAACCATTATTCACATGAGATATGAGGAGAGGAATTTGTATAGAGTTTTGGTGTGGGAAGTGAAAAACATGACTAAGTATTTATTTAAAAAAAATTCTAAAATTTTTAGTATTTTTTAGATTTTTTATAATTTTTTTTGGTTGCTGACGTCAGCAAACCCAGGCTAGAGCAAGGGCTAGTTTTGCCTGAGGGACAGCCCAAGCTTGTGGAGCCCACCAACAGCCCTGGCAGCATTTGTCCCCTGGAAGCCCTTTTTGGGCCTAGGCCCCCCTTTGCCCTGGGCCGCTAGAATCGCTCTAAGGTATGTGGTGAAAGTACAAGGTTCCTCCATTGTTCACAACCAGGCCATTACTACTCTTAGCCAGGACGACGAGTTTTCGTTTAGGAAGAGCTTCCCAAAGCTAATATTATGGTCTTTGATTCTACTTTTCGTGATGGGGTTCATAGCTGGTGGTTTTATTCTAAGTGCAGTCCACAATGCATATCGTCTCATTATGGTTGTATCCTTTTTGGTGCAGTTGCTACATTATTCACACGGAATACTTGTTAAAAGTATGCCTTGAAAGCCAATTATTAGATGAAATCTTTCATGGAAACTTCAAATAAACCAATTATTTAGGTTTACACAAAAGGGTAATTATGTCAACATAGGTGACGGTCCATGCATGACCATTGACCTATTTGACAAGTCCATGGATTTACGAGATAAGGAAAGTGATCTTAATGAGGTTAGATGCAAAGGGACCTTTCCCTATAACTCAAACAAAAAATGTTCCCGGTCATAGGATCGTTTAATTGGGCATTGACGAACCACAAAGATCGGTACACACTCTATCTACTTAAACATAAGGGTGACTAGTCTTGAGTCATTCGTGTGAGGATACAGAGATAAGTGCATAGGTGCTTGCAAGGGAGTGAGTTCATTGAATGCGATCAAACTAAGGAAACTTGTATGAAAGTTCTACTTGCATATCAAACAAGATTTCTTCAGTTGCAATGACGCAAGGTTAATTTTTAGACCTGAAGCACCACTGTTGTCTTATGGATAAATAGTCGATCTCTAATTAATCCTAATTAATCCTTAGACCTGAGACCCATCCCTCCCCCTCCCCCTTTTCTATTTT
>NW_018921316.1:155970-249713 GCF_002207925.1 Prunus avium
TCTCTCTCTCTCTCTCTCTCTCTCTCTGTATTTTTAATTACAACAAAAGGGAAAGAGGTGAAATGGGAGGGCCCTTTGTTTATTAAAATGATTTTTTTATTTATTTTATATTTTATATTATTTTAACATATAAAATGTCCAATTTGCTCTCATATTTAACAACAAATTAAATGAATGTTGAGATTTAGATAATAAGGGGGAATTGACAATAAAAATTAGTTTGTGTACTTAATTTTTCAACCAAGAAAAAAAAAGGATTGAGAGTATAAATTAAAAGTAACATACAAGTTTATGGGGTAAATTTACAGTTAACCCAAAAAGAAAGTTTAAGAAGTTGACTGAGTTTAGTGCTCAATTCCCACACATCACAGACCTTTAATTACAGAGCCCACCACATAACACTGTAACAGTAGATCCAATTAATGCCCAAAACTAGGAGATTCAGGCAAAATAAACCCAACAAACCTTCCTAATTCCAATCCTATAATCTCTCTGTCATTTCCATCCAATACCTCTCTCTCAGTCAAAGAAACCTGAGAGCCTCAGCCACCTCCCGATGTCGTGGTACCTTAGCAGAACACCTTCTTCAGCTTCAAATGCCAAACCCAATGATCAATATTCCACCATTACTTTACACAATTCCATCTTCCCAGTTTCTGATTCTGGCCTTTTCAATGATATTTGCATTGTTGAAATCCCAAACAAACCCCTCATTGATCACAAAAAAGACAACAACAAAAGCAACAGCAAACAAGTAGAGACCTTTCCATGTTCATCATGGGAATGGTTTGCCTATCAATGCTCTCCAACCCAATTCCATTCTGTTGTTGTCCCTCGGGCTCTGTCGCCGGTGTTCAGAATCCAAGTTATTGGGGTCCTGCCTGAACATTTCTTGTGTGCCAAGCTGGTGCAGAGTCCTCATCAGCCTCATGCCACCCTGTGTACCTATTCATGCAGTGGAAATTCGCTTCATGATGTGCCTAAAATGAATTGTGAGGATCGGAACCCGTTCGGTGCTGCCTGTGCCCTTCGTGATGGCTGGCTTTATGTTGCAGGAGGCTATAAGGGCAAATCTTCCAGTAAGTACTGCTATAATGTTCATCCAGTTTCCTTCTTTTGTGTATGCCTTGGTCTTGGAAAATATATTAAAATTAGGTTCACACTCAAATATAACCAATTACCCAATTAGGTTTGCTGATTGGGTACTCAAGCAAGCAATTTTCAATTTTAATTTTAGCCATGGGTCACACTAAGAATAACTAGGTATATCTGCCACATTGATAATGCTTTTGTAGATGACTGTATACTGAGTTTTTTTACATGGATTCAAAGCCAGGATTCAAGTGCTTTTGTAACAGATATTTGCAGAAACTTCAGACACAATTTCATATAAATTGGTAACAATCTCCTAACATGGATGCTGATCAACTACTTATGTTTGAGCCCCTTTGGACCACATTTGATGTGTAGTAAGGAACCACCAGTGAAAATTAGATGACCAAAGACTTGATTTTGATAAACTAGTCTTTGAGGCTAATAAGAATCATAATCATATTTCTCTGATCATACTTAGATTCTCTCCCAACCACACCACTTACCATGTGGAACTTGATGTGTGATATGCAGATATTGATCCTTCATCTTACTTGAAATCGGTTGAACGATTGAACCTGAAGACATGGGAATGGCAATCACTGCAAAACATGCAAGAACCGCGAGCATTTGCAGACGGCTTTACTCACAAGGGCAGGTTTTTCGTGGTCGGTGGTAGCGCAACTCTCAAGCACTCGGCCGAAATCTACAACCCCAGCACCAACTCCTGGGTGTGCTTGAAGTCATTTGTCCCCAAGGAGGCAGATGGGTTCACTGCAGCATCACTCAACGGGCGCTTAATGTTACTTACTTGGTCAGATCAGTTAGGTGTGAAGCTGTGGCTTTGGACTGTATTGGTTAATCCAAATTTGATATGCAGGTGCAGATTGATCAGTTTCTTTCCAAACCAAATAGTTGAGAGGCCAAGACTAAAATCACATGGAGCAAAAATGGTTCAAGTTGGGGGAAAGGAGGTGTGGGTTTTGGTGGGAGATAGTGATAGATTTTGCCTGCAGGTTGATGGATCAAATGCCTGGCCAGTTTTCCCAGCACCAATGTTTAGGCCTGGTGATGGGCATGAAGCTGTGCAAAAGGGTCATATCTATGCCTTTTCTTTCACGGATGGAGTTGGATTGAGTTGGAGAAAAATCCCTGTTTACTCGATTTGAGTTCTATCAGTTTTTCTGTTATTCATTTTCCCGCTAAGTAGATTGTAGAACAATGACTGCATTGCATATTTTCTGCTAATGCATGCAAAACAGAGTTATGCTACGAAGATACAAACTTTGCTGTCTGTAAGTTAAGCAAAACTGCATAAGTGAGCCCAACTTTCATCTTTGTCATTCTTGTCCTGTGTTTCCTTCTTTATTAAACAGTTCAGTGCAATAAAATCCCCCTACCTCTTTTTGCATTTTAGGATTCAAATCAAACAAGATGGTTCTATCTCTCAATCTTTCTGACTTGCTACTACGAAACCAAGGTGGAAAGAGATTCAGAAAAATCAGTCATTCACAACCGTTGACGAAGGATTCCTCGAAAAGTTAAGGATTGGTAATCCTTTTTTAGCAACATTGTAATCATATCCAATTCTAATAATAATACAAGTTGGGTTACGATCTATATAAATGGAAAATTCTGAATCAAAACATTGAAATGAGCAAGTGATGGACAAGCAATTAAAAGTTCAAACCTTAACCATCTCCATAAGTTAAGATCTCACATGGAGTAACTAATGGACTAACAAGCACATGAATATTTTTTTTCTTTCGTTTGGGGATTGAGACTTGCAATTATAGCTAGATAACAAAGTTCTAACCAAAGCTTATACCTTTGCCTAAAAATTAAAGAAAAATTGATGGCAAGATTAAAAAATTTGGCTTGCAATCAAGGCAAATGCCATTTCGAATATTGACACATTCACATGCACTTGATCCACAGGCACCGCCTGATACAAATGAGGTTGGATGGAGCTTCCGATGGCATTTCGGTAAAACTGCCCATTACTGAAAAAGATCATAAATACAAAGACCAATCTCTCCCCAAATGTCACCATAGTGTTACAGTCTCACACACATACAAACACACAGAGAGAGAGAGAGATAGAGAGAGTGTGTGAAAGTGGTGAAAGAAGAAGAAGAAGAAGATGCCAAGAAGCAGTTTCTCAGGGATGATATCAGGGCCAAAGGTTGACGTGATAATCGACTTGGGGAACCCCTTGCTCAACCATACCGTCGATGGCTTCTTGAAGATCGGAACCGTACGTGTTTTTTAATGTAATTTTTTATTTATCCTTAACATTTTTGTTTCTTTTCTTAATTAATTTATTTTGCTTCTGGGTTTTGATCTTTGGGATAAATGCTTCAGTTCAGAACTTGAAAGGCGTCGTTTTTTTTTTTTTTTTTCCTGGTTTTGTTCAGGTCGCTGCTACAAGAGCTGCTGCAGAGGATGCTTACCATGTGGTCAAGAAAGGTATTTTTTTATTTTCATTATTGCCAGTCCAACTGTTTGGTTCCCGAGAAACACTGAGGAAAATGAAAGAGAGGAAAAGCTTTAATCTTGAGTCTCTTATGAAAAATCACTCTTATTATGTGTCGGTTTCTTGTCTCATTTGGTTAAAGTGTTCATCATTTCCTGTTTTAGTCTGATGGTGTTAATGGTGTAATCGTTGTAGAATAAGATTTTTATTTTTGTTTTTGTGACATTTACTGATAATTTCAAGTGATGTTTACAGGGAGCATTTCCACTCACGATGCTGAGCACACTGTGAGTTACTAACCAGGACCCTCCCTTGTTTAATCCTCTGGTTTACAATTTTGTTACTTGTATGATCTAAGAGTTGTGACTAGTACCTACTTTAAATTAATTTCAGCGTCATCAGTTTTTTTTCTCAATTGGTTTTATTTAGTTGATCTATTGCTTCTCGGGGGTCTTACTCCTACTGTGCTAATTTGTTAAAAGAGGTGTGTTGTTTATCAGTACACGTCAGAAAAAATGGGGATATTATACAATTTCCTAATCCTACTAATTGGAAATGTTGTTTGTGCAGTTGAAGAAGATGTGTAAAGAAGGTGCATATTGGGGTAAGTAGAGTCATGTCATTGAAAGTTAGATGTATCATGTATGTATGCATGAGATTATGTAAATCTTCTGGGAAAATGTTTCCACTTCCTTACTTTTGAACTTGGTGAACCGCATCAACAATTTCTTCTATTACACTGACAGGAACTGTAGCCGGAGTGTATGTGGGAGCAGAGTATGGTTTAGAAAGGGTCCGTGGCACCAGAGACTGGGTATGTCTGTTCTAGTTCTAGATAGCTAGTTCTAGATAGCTAGTTCTACTATACATGGGCTTTTAGGAAAGAGCTAAAGAATGTGGTTCTTGGTTGAAAAGTTAGAACTCTTATGTTCCTCAGATACCTTACTTGGCCATAATTTTCCTACTTAATCATTTTGAGTTTGCGCATGTAGCTTCTGATATATATTTTGTTTCAGATATCTCCACTTACTAATTTATCAAACTCTAACTTCTATGTTCCTCAGATCCTCCCGTTGCCTTGCTTTTCGTAATTGTTCATTTTAAGCATGCACAGGTAGCTTATGAAATTATATTTAGGAGATTGCATGGTATTTTTCTTGTGAAAGAAGCTCACGTTAAATCTTTGCAGTCTTTTTTTCTCCTTTTGATTTTAATCCCATATGCATACCAATTTCAACCACAAATTCATCCCAGGACTAAATTCTAATCATTGAGACATGACCTAAGAACTATCAAAGAGTTCTTGTTTCAGACTTGACTATCAGTTTTTCACAAAGCTTCAATCATGCCATTTCAAGTTCATGTTTATTTAATAAAGAAAATTTTCGGACTTCAACTAATACTGCTG
Source organism: Prunus avium (assembly GCF_002207925.1). The sequence goes on from NW_018921316.1 coordinate 160,947, forward strand.
CCTCTGCTCATTCTTTTTCTTTTGATTTCTTGCAGAAGAATGCCATGATCGGGGGTGCTGTGACAGGGGCTCTAGTATCTGCAGCCACCAATAAGGGCAGGGATAAAGTTGTGGTGGATGCAATTACAGGAGGTGCCATTGCAACTGCTGTGGAGTTCATCAACTATCTCACCTGAACATGGAAGTATTAAATATTCTACCCGATCTCTCTGCAGATCCTGAAGAACTATGTAGTAGGTTTCTTGTGTCATTTTTCCCATGAAGTTGTTGCATTGTAAAACGAATGTTCGAGTGTTCTTCAACTAAACTACTGAAGGTTGATACAATGGATTATGAATCCCATCTTCAAATATTATCATTCTTGAGCAATATGTTAGATGCTAACTGATATTGGTGCAGGCTAAAATTATACGTTTATCGTTGTTGGGGGTCAATTCATCCTTTTTTCACTTGATAAAGTGAATTTATAATCTGGATGCGAATCCTTCAAGAACTGTGTATGCAACAGCCTACACTGGTTGATTGCATATTAATTGATTATTGGCGGTATGAACTTCTATTACAATTTGATGATGTACAAAAGTGGCCAAAAGATTCGTTCAGCAGTCAACATTTATATAATGATGAATACTGAGAGATCAAACCTCCTAGAAGTTGCATAGCTGATGAAAAAACAACATTGAATTTTGGGGCAATCATTTTATTCTCCAGTTGATATGTCGTCAACCATAAGGATCTAGAGAGTAGATGCTTGCCTAAAAGCAATTCTCAAAGTAAACTGCAATCTGTCTCCCGATCCCTATCAGTGATATCATTTGTCTATCTCTCTCATTATGTGACTAAATATTGTTCTCAGCATGTGACTAAATGTTGTGTGAGAAATAGACACATGCTCACGTGATGATACAGATAGACAAATGCTAGTATACTGGTTGCACCTTTGTTGAATTCACTGAAGTAAGGACTGAGCATTGGCAGCACTTACAATGAATTGAGTTGTAAAGGCTAGTCACAAATGGGTCCATTACGCATAAGAAAAGCAACTAATATTACATTACATTTACATTCAACGAGCAACTTATGCATCATCTTCCAATTACAACATTGATAAACATTTTGTGTAAGAGGAATCAACGGTTCAATATTAATTTATTAAATGTATCAGACCACCTTACAAGTTACAACTATATTACAACTCAGAATCAGGTTCGAAACTGCTCCGCAAGTTTCATCAGACTATAGGTTTCGGCGTCTGGCCTTGCACCTCCTAGAATCATCCTCTTCAAAAGATTCGAATCATAAATTTTGGCCTTCACATAAGCCTTAATTAAAGTGTTGTATACAAAAGTATGTCTTGCATACTTGGCTTTCGTAAGTTCTTCAAACAACTTCTCAACGTTCCCTACATCACCATTCTCAGCGAAAGCCTCAATTATTGAAAGAGTGGTCTCCAACCATGGGGTAGAATTCCTGACACCATTGCTCATTGTCGAACTCATCCCCAACTCTAGAGTCTTAATGGCTTCCTCTACCAATCCTGCTTTTAAGCAACCCAAAGCAAGATGGCGAAAGGTTATGGCATTTGGTTTGCACCCATCCGCCTTTATTTCCCTGAAAAGCTTAGATGCTTTATCGATAAGCCCATGCTTGCAATACACAGATATCATAGAATTGAACTGCTCAGTAGTTTTCAACCCTTTTGCTGCCTTCATCTCTAACCAAAGTTCTTCAGCTCGGCTCAGTTGGCTGATTCTACCAAATGCTTCAATTGCCACCACATAACTTTTTGACCGAACATGGGGGAGTTCCTTCACTAAACCCCAAGTTCTCTCTAACTCCTTCTCCTTCCCTAAATAACCATACAACATAATTAGAACATCAAGTGTTGACCAGTTACTACCTGTAACTGACTTCTCTAAGGCTTCAACATACGCTTCAGCTGCGGTATACAACCTTGCCACTGCATGGGCAGTAGCTACGATGCAGTGAGATATTTCATTCGGCTCAACTTTTGCTCGCTTCATATCGGAGTATACCTTCATCAATCCTTCGATATTGTGTTCGTTGGTTTCTATTTTCATGAGAATGTTGAATGTGGAGGCATGTAGAACCACCTTATCAGCCCTCATTTGTGCAAGGATTTTCACAATCAACTTTTTACGCCTTGAAGAGGAATGGAGAATAATGAGTCGATTAAATACCAAGTATGAAATGGGATGACCCAATTCCCTCATTTTCTTCATACACTCGAGTGGAAGCCTTATTGCACCCTTATCCAAGCAAGCAATCACAAGATTGTTGTAAAGCAGCTCATTTTGAAACTCAAGAGGAACGCGTGTAAAGAGTTCTTTACCTTGAGATATCCCATGAAACTTGGTTGTAAATTCCAACAGATAAGAGTAGTCTAGTTCCTTTGGCCTGTAGGGCCTTTCTCTGATCACCCATTCCATTACCTGTCAAAAGCAATAGCTTTAGCTTTAAAATCCATCAACCCTCCACCAAATTGGTTCAAATTTCAAAAGGGTAGTAAGATTGGTGGTCCTGCTGCAGTATGGCTAGTGGGAATTGAGCTGCTAGTCATCAGAATGTACTTTTGCAGGATCAATATTACCACTAATTTAAAGTTTATCACACATGGAATGGAATCTTAAAAAGCAATACCTCCTTATTTATCCCAGAAAAGAAAAAAAAGCCAGACCTCCCTTTACCTGAGGCTAATTGCTTTGGCTGTCTACAAGAGCTTGTATAATATTCCCATTGTAATTTGAGAACCCAGAAACAACATAAAACGCAATGCTTAATGTTCTACCCAAAAAAAATTCACATTTTTCTTTTCCTCAATTTTCTCAGCAACTAAAAGGCAGGCAACTAAACAAAGACAACGAGTTAAATCTACCTATGATCAAAATGAAAGCAGAGAGAGAGAGAGAGAGAGAGAGAGAGAGAGACCTCAAGAGCGCGTTTATTCAACTTGAGCTTCCTAAGACGGTTAATGGCGTGAAAGATGTCACCTCTATGAATGGGAAAGCCATCACCCATCCAGCCCTGGAAAGCAGACCCAACTGGTTCTCCATTAGGCAGCTTCTCAATCCTATAAGATAAGCAGGACCTGGATTCTTCTCGTTTTGACTCGGAGACCTTCTCGGTAAAATCATTTGGTGTTTGGGTGCAAAGAAAAAATTTGAAGCTAGACGAAATTTTATTGGCAGAAAAATATGGGACATAAACTGTTCGAGGTTTTGCCTGAACGAACCTGCGCTGTATCACAAGGTACAGCGTTTGCATGCTTTACTCGGAAGCAGCAAACACTGAAAGCAATTTGCATCAGGTGGCTGCTAAGTGCTAAAATTCCCAACCCATTTACTTAAGCCCAAAATCTGAAATTCAAGCGAAGGCCCTACCTAGAAGCCCAAATTGACTAACCCAAGTTTATAAATCTCTGATCTGTACAGCAACAGGGAACTTTTAATTTTCTAATTGCACCCTAAAATCAGATAAGGAGCTACATTGATAAGATTTTAGATTTTTCGTTTTGGGTGCTGGTTATACTACAGAAAAATTTGTGTGAAACAGGAATAACATTGTTTTGCAATCACAGACTATTATCACGCGTGACATATTGTAATTGTCTATTTCACACAACTGTTTCTTGGTATGCTAATCAAATTATTAAAATGGTTGCTTCTTCTTGATTCTAAAAATTTTATAAGCAAACCAAAGAGAAGTATGAGCTTATTATAATGGACAAATATTTTATACACCTGTAATTAACCAGTAGTTCACTTCAAATACACAAATAAATGGCTCTTTAACTAACCTATTATATGACAAATATCTTTTGTGTGGTTGAAGACTTTGAATCCAATTCCAGTCGCATCAGAAGAAATTTTAAAAAAAAAGATATGGATCATGACCAATACTTATGCTGGTGTCATGCAGACAGCTGTATAGTTTGTGTCTTATAAATTAATGGCTCTAACCAAAAGTCAATAAGAGCTCTCAGTTCATCTTCAGCACAATTTGATCTCTCATTTCCAACCCCAAGCATGCAATATGATAAATATGCCTCAAAATCAAATCCAGAAGAAAGCAGACCAAGAAACACATATATAATTAAGAAAGATGTAACATACAGATGTAGCCACAACCCACAAAGCAAATCACAAACCCTAGCTAGCTAGCTAGGAGATCATGGATTTGCAGATCAAATGGCAATCTTATTTTACAAAAAGCACTAAAACCCAACTTGGAAATTCAACTTTAACACTCCTTTTCTTATTTATAGAGATCATGGCAGCTTTTTTTCTTGGCCTTGTCTTAGCTTTGATCATTTGTGGCAGCCACATGAGCTGCAGCTGCAGTTTGATCCACACTTGCAGCCATTCTCTGCTCCATAGCTCATCTCAGAACCCTCATAGTACCTGCAATCATATCATGAAATTAAAACAGAGTTCATGTGCATGGAAAATTTGATGAGAGTTCTTTTTTTTTTTAAGAACTTACATCTTCGCAGGTGCAACCCCAGCAATGATGGTCTCAGTAGAAGTGGTCTCTGAGTAACTCAAGTCAGGGTAGGCACAACTACACACATATATACATACGAGAAAAGAATATTAGGCAAAACGAAAGAACAAATTAAATAATTCCTAAATGTTCTAGAGAATGATAACATGCATGGTTAGAGGAATAGAAGAGTTACTTGCAGCCACTGCCGCAACTGCAGCTTGAGCCACAGCTGCAATTACCGTTGCCGCAAGACATTTTTGTTAAAAGATTTGGTGAATGAAAAGGAGAAGGTGGTTTGTTAAAATGCCTGGGAATTGAATTCACTCAAAGTCTGGGATGAGTTTTCTTGTGAGGGCCTTGGCAGCTTTATAGGGAGTTGAAGGTTGAACTGGGGGAGATCCACCGTACACGTGGAGAAATCCTGGACGGCTATATATCTAGTAGAATTAATTAAGTTGTCTGCCCAACAGGGAAAAAAAAGAACCCACCACTCCAATTGAATTGATTGATATCCATCCACCTAGTTTTTTGTGCTATTATTATATACTTTACATTTCGTGACGAAAGAATATAAGGGGAGGGGAGACGATCTATCAGGGGTAACGGTTCCTGTGATCGCTTTGCCCAAGTAAAGATGAAAAAACTTGGCTCCTTAAAATTGAGAAGTTATCTCTTAAAATCAATGTAGTTTGGACGCCTGTTAAATTCCTTCACCCCCTTTTTTTTTTATAAGAAGTTTGTCAATTTTGCTAGAATTTGACAACTGTCAAACCCACATAATTTTAGGGGCTTTACTATAAAAATATGAGGGTACGAAATGCCTCCAGATAAGAACAAGTCATACCAGTTATTATGACTATGCCATTCTTCGACAATGACATTAACCACTGGTGCATCTTTTTTATTAAAATGATTGGTCTTTAATGTAATTTTTTATTTACTTGGGTGCACTTAACATAAATATAAATAAAAAAAATTACTAGAAAAAACATAAAATAAAATGAAGCAACGAGACAGTTAACAATTAAAGTTTCTAGGACTTTAAAATCATTTTCTCCGAAACCTTATGAGCACTTGTGTTCTTTTTCTAAATAATATAGTTTCTTTCATAGCTTTATTTACTTGCGTTTGTAATATAATTCTTAAATACTAAACTTTCAACTCTAGAGATATCCTTTTCAAAACTTAAATACAGTACTGCCAATGATGGGATCTTATTTCGTGCCATTCATGTTCGCCACTCAAATTTGTGATCTTATATGCGGAGGAGTTGGTTCTTTTTAATAGTCAAATGGGTTTTTCATTTTTCCTATCCCACTTTATGCTTTAAGTTGATAACAGTCCCATCTTTCCATCAAAGAGTTACCAAAGTGGTTGCTTTTTATTATACATGTAAGACTTATTTAGAAGAACTTATTTAGATGAAGCTAGTAAGTGCAAATTAAATGCCTTAAGTCAACAACTAATCAATGTTATGACAGAGTGTTCATTTTTTTCTGTGGTTAAATTTCTAAGAGAAATACAGTATCAGTCTACTTTTCTAGCTTTTGCTTGATCATATGACGGGTATCTTTTGGGTTTTTCAATTGCATATGTATGAGTGGTTGAATACTTGAAATCCGATTCCAGTCACATCCAGAAAAAATATAAATATATGGATCATCATGACCAGTACTTGTGCTGGTGTCATGCATACTTCCATATAGTGAAAACGCCAAACAAACATGCATCAAAGTCAAATCCAGAAGAACCCAGAACAACAAACACATATACTTAAGAAAGATGTAACATACAAAGGTAGCCACAAAGCAAATCACAAACCCTAGCTAGCTAGCTAGGAGAGATCATGGATTTGCAGATCAATATGGCAATCTTATTATTTTACAATAAGCACTAAAACCCAACTTGCAAATTCAACTTTTACAGTCTTTTCTTATTTATAGAAACCACCATCACAGCAAATTCTTGACCTCGTCTTGCTTTGATCATTTGTTGCAACTGCAAGAGCTGCAGCTGCAGCTTGAGCCACACTTGCAGTCATTCTCTGCTCCATAGCTCATCTCAGAACCCTCATAGTACCTGCAATTATAATACAAATCAATTTAATTTATTTAAATTAACCTATTTTTAGCAGATATGTCTTGAAATTAAGGACTCGTTTGGGAGTGATTCTAGAGAGGCCAATAATTACTTGCATGGAAAATTTGATGAGAGTTTATTCCTAGAATTACTTACATCTTCACTGGTGCAACCCCAGCAATGATGGTCTGAGTAGAAGTGGTCTCTGAGTATTCAAGGTCAGGGTATCTTTTTCCACATCTACACATATATCATAAGACAAAAGAATATTAGGCAAAAAATATATATAATTAATTCCTAATTAAGAATATTAGGAATTATATTATAGAGAATGATCACATATATGGTTAGGGGAACAGAACAGTTACTTGCAGTCACTGCCGCAGGAGCAGTTTGAGCCGCAGCTGCAAGACATTTTTGTTCAAAAATAGGTGAAGGAGAAGGAGATGATTGTTATACTGCTAGGTAATTGAATTCACTCAAAGTCTGGGATGAGTTTTCTTGTGAGTTCCTTAGCTGTCATTTTATAGAGCAGTTGAAGGTTGAAGTGGTAGACATCCACCGTACACTTGGAGCAATCCTGGACGTCTAGATATCTAGGTAGAATGAATCAAGTTTTAAAGAGATTACTTGCACCGGCCAACGAGGCAGCAACGCAATACTCCAATGGAGATCCATCCACCACCTTGTCTTTTCTGTGTTGATTTTGGGCTATATAGCTCATGGAACTTGTTTTTTTTTTTACTAAATTAATACCCTAGCCTAGGCAATTCTTATCAACCCACCCCACTAGACTGACGTTTCCTCTCTCTCTATCTCATCATTAAAATAAAAATGAAGAGGCCTCACCATCTCCGCTCTGTGCTGGAATTATCAACACAATGGAAATCCAAGTCAAGCCTACCTTTTAGACTATGTAGCAAATTGGCAAATCACTATGAACTGAAGTAGCTAATCTAATCCGGTTTACCACCTACAGTTCTTTACTCTTTTCAGAATGTATTTACGTGAGAACATCATATTTCCTGAAACCTTCTTGACAAGGGTGATGTTTATGCAAATCAGTTGTGTTATATATGTAAAAGTCAGAAACTGGAATTTTTGGATTCTCTCTCTCTCTCTCTCTCTCATGATGGCAAAATAGGAATTGAAATTGACTTTGATGTTCTTGCTTGTATGAATTATTAATTAGGGATTTTGATAAATTGATTAGTTGTTGACACGTTAAATAAAGATGCGATAAAGGCCTAGTTTCTTATTTACAATTGAGGACATTTTCTGGATTTTAATTAAATACTTAATTTTTTAACTATTTAAGTATGTTTTAATCTACATGTACTAGCATTTTGAGGGGTAAGGCTCATTATGTCCACAGTATATTTTTTTGTCATTAATAAAATTCACTAGTACTGTCAAGTTTTCAATAGGTTCGAACTTGAGACCTCTGATATGTAAGTCAATGCTCTTTTTTACTAGGCTAGACCAAATACTCTAAAACTTTAATAGAGCATCAATGTTGAAAATGGAAGTTTGGGATCTTATTTCTTATCATTCATGTGCACCACCCAAATGAATTCCCCCAACTACTTATTTATTTGTGGAAGGGTCAGATAATGGCCTATTTTTATGAAACACAACTACCCATTATCTTTTTAATTCTAAAATAAATTTTAATTTTTTTTTAAAAAGCCTCTCGCAGGTGCGGTAGCGCGTGCGGAGAGGCTAGTGAATTATTAATTAGGGATTTTGATAAATTGATTAGTTGTTGACACGTTAACTAAAGATGCGATAAAGGCCTAGTTTCTTATTTACAATTGAGGACATTTTCTAGATTTTAATTAAATACTTAAATATTTAACTATTTAAGTATGTTTTAATCTACATGTACTAGCATTTTGAGGGGTAAGGCTCATTATGTCCCCAGTATATTTTTTTGTCATTAATAAAATTCACTAGTACTGTCAAGTTTTCAATAGGTTCGAACCTGAGACCTCTGATATGTAAGTCAATGCTCTTTTTAACTGGACTAGACCAAATACTCTAAAACTTTAATAGAGCATCAATGTTGAAAATGGAAGTTTGGGATCTTATTTCTTATCATTCATGTGCACCACCCAAATGAATTCCCCCAACTACTTATTTATTTGTGGAAGGGTTCTTCCTTTTCATGGTGAAATGGGTTTTTCATTTTCTTTTCCACTTACCCTTTCCATCAAAAAGGTTCCTTTGCATAAAATTTTGATGAAAGAGTCACATGCGCATCCACCAAGTGGCTGCTTTTTATTATACATGTAGAAACCAATGTTATGAACCAGAGAGCTATGATTATGGTTTTGAAAAAACTTGATTAGATGAAGCTAGTCATGGTTAATTGCTAGATTCGATGGCTTGTCTTTTTATTATTATATACATGAAGCTCTCTGCCTCAAGGCAACTAACCTAGGCCTTGTTGCAGTAAACAAGATAAAGATTCACTAAAATATGGGCAAAGCTTCGGACTAATAACTCCATAGAAGTATCAGTCCTGGGATGGACAGATCGACCAAACATACATGAACTGACAAAATGGTCATTTTCTGTGGTAAATTTCTGAGAATATTATGGTATGGTATCAAGTTATCAATCAACTTTGGGCTTATCGAACACCCCATATCACTCTTATTGAATATAATATAAAAAATAATAATAATTGCACTTGTTTTGGATAAATTAAACAATTGTCAGTTTTATTTAAATCAATTTTAATTGACCTAAGTTTTGTTTTGGCCGGCAATTAATGTTCTTGGTAAATGACAGGCGTGAAGTCTGCTGCTTGCTTAGCAGACTTATTAAACGTACACATCAAAGAGATGAAAGAAAATTTGAGATGTTCTTGTCTGGGGTCCCAGAACAATTAGTCTAAAATATTTTCTTATAGACATAAACTTTGGTGGCCCCTTTGGAATCCAACCCACTATGATCTCTTAATGTCTAGGAAGGTTGATGCTAAAAGACAGTCTAAAAAGGGGTTTTGGAATGCGATAAAGTTTTTCAAAAACATCACCAATCGAAGTGATAACATTTTTAAGGAATGTTATGATAACTCATTTGTGTGCACATTACCGGTGATTTCTAACTGGAAATGCATGTAGTTTCTATAATGGAGTCCATATATCCATTGACGTAGACCGACATTTTTTTGGTTAACTTACCTTATACAATTATTGACACAAACTTGTTAATTTCTTTTGGTATGAAAGAGGCCTAAAGATTCAGGAGAAAGAAAGGGTGGAGGACATGATTTCGACTCTAGATATGAAGATCAGTGCTCTCTCTGCACTTTGTGCTATGCCATATCTCTATCCATCCTCACTTTTCTTGTTTGATTTATGTCGTTGTAGTTTAGTTCTCCTCACATGTGTTTTGGAATAGAGACACAGAAAAGAGATGAAAGGAGCCTCTCTCATTATTATTGACCAACCATTTCATATGGTGGGCCTTCAAGGCCTTCTATCCCCTGATTGTGGAGCATTCTTAAATCGTGAATCCAAAAGTGAGATTTATTATTGACCAACCATTTCATATGGTGGGCCTTCAAGGCCTTCTATCCCCTGATTGTGGAGCATTCTTAATTCGTGAATCCAAAAGTGAGATGATATTCTTCAAATCTCTTCATCACTTGTGGCCTACTTTTCTTTTTCTTTTCCCCCCACGTTCTTCTCCAGTTCCCTTCCCTTCCCTTCTTTTTTTATTTTTTATTTTTTATTTTATTTTTTATAAATTTAATAATTAATTTTAAAACAAAAACAAGAAATAAATTCCTCCAAAGTTATTCTAACTTGCTGATATCCTGTGGAGTACTAAAATATTAAACTTGTTGGCAAAGTTATTATCTTCTGAAATCCAAACGCAATTGTTTTATGTCGCTTGTCATCTTCCTTGCATTATTATACCTGACATTGACATGTATAAAATAGATTACATCAATGATCCAATGTCCATATACTGTATTTCAATACTGTGTGTGCTTAGCGTCAAAACTTAGAATTAAAAGTTTATGGTTAATCGTTTTATTAGTCCTTGAACTTAGACCCGATTTGTATTTGAGTCCCACATTTTCCAAAATCGTTCCCTTGGTCCTTTAACTTCACTTTCGTTAAAACAAACGGTCTTGACGTCAATTTTGTTAACTTTTTCTCTTAAATGCAGGGGCAAAATGATATTTTTATATTAAAACAAAAAAAATGAATAAAAAATCATATCTTTAAAATAACAATAAAAGAAAATCAAATAAAAAACCAACCAAAAAAAGAAAAGAAAAATCAAGTTTGGGGGAGCAGGACCAAGGATCTTGCAAATCAAATCACATTAGTGAGCTTGATCTTCATTTCAATCTGGTGATTCAAACATATTTGCTAACATGATGAGTCTGTCTGACCACTAAAAGAAAATCATTTGTTCATATTTTGAAATTTCATTTTTGGGTTACAATACATACATGGGTATACTGAAACTGAAAAGAAATGATTGCCTTACAGAAGTATAATTCTCAACTGAGAGTGTGATGTTCATGTGCAAAATTTAGTATGGATACTGCAAAACAATGTAAATCTACAACTCACGTTGGCTTTGAAATACCTACAATCTGAATTGAAACTCTACAACTCAAACAAATGATCATTGTGCTAAGCCGGCAAAACGATATTCTTTTCTGCAGAGATATCACTAACCTTTAGTCAACCAACCATAATTTTATCTAAATGGAGTCTGTCTGAAATTTCACCATTCACAAGCATCCTAAGACCAGTTTTTAGCTCTGGCACTCCTTCCTCCAAAACAGCACAGACAGGGAATATAGAAACATCTTGCACCCTTCTTTTCAATTCTTCATACACTTCTTCAGCACCGTCTTCATCTATTTTATTTGCTACTATCAAGGATGGCCGATTTGATAAACCCTCTAGATGGTACTCAAGCTCTAAAACTAAATCCCTAAGCTGTTCCCAAGGCGGGGTTCCCTTTCTACCATCCAATGCAGAAGCCAAGTCTACCACATAAGCTATAACTTTTGTTCGTTCTATGTGCCGCAGGAATGCATGTCCAAGTCCGCGATTCTCATGTGCACCCTTGATGAGTCCTGGAACATCCGCAACTGTGAGTGAAAAGTCCTCAAAGTTCAGATTCCCCAAATTGGGTCTAAGAGTTGTGAAGGCATAATGGCCCACTGCAGGCTTAGCCCTCGATATAGCCCCTAATAGAGTGCTTTTACCGGCATTTGGCATTCCCACCAGGCTCACATCAGCAATGCTCTTTAGCTCTAATATAAGAACAGCTTCAGAACCAGGCAAACCAACACGAATGGACGACTCCTCATCATCAAATACTTTCACAGAGGACACATTACCCAAACCACCTTCCCCTCCACGAGCAATAGTTATTCGTTGACCTTGTACAGTCAATTCAGCAACATTCAACTTAAGTTCTTCTTTTTTCTCTGTCTCATCTTCTGTGCAACTCTCAGATGAAGAAGATGAAGATTGAGAATGAATATCAGTTGATCCAACTTGGGTGGTTTTGCCAGCTGATTCCTCAACGGTTCTTTGAGGTTGAGATGATGAGCTGCCAGTATCCTCTTCTGTATTTAGGCTAGTAAGGGCAGAGTGCTGGTCAGATCCAGTTGCATCACCAGTAGGCATACCTGGAATCTCCCATGGATCCAAATCTTCAGAAAAATGGCTTACAACTACAGAAGGAATTTCACCCTTCATAAGATGAATCACAGTGCCAATGGGCACTTGGGCAACCTAACCAAAAAAATAAAAGAGGAAAAAAATTTACAATCAATTCTGCTTTCTGATTTGGATAGGTGGCATACGACAGACTATATGACACAATCATGCAGGTAAGTAGGACTGCTAAACACAGATACCTTATCTGCTCCTCTGGTGCCAATTTTATTCTTTGAGGATCCATGTCCCCCTCTCTGTGCAATCTGGAATGACATAACTAATACTCAATATCAATGGTGGATCATAAAGCTAAACATAGTTCAGAAAGATGGGAAAGATAAGAGGTACATACAAGGTGAGGTTGCAAACCGCTGAAGTCCCAAACTCTTGGGGAACATTCCAAAATCACATCACCACCTCTTCCACCATTCCCACCTACATTAGCTCCCGGGTTAGATGGAAATTTCAGGAATGCCACAGCGAAGAAATGTTCACAATTTCCAAAAAGAAAAATCAGAAAACTGTTGAAGTAGCTTGATTTGAAGTAAATATATAACACGCTGCTCAATCAAAAGTTGATTATAGTCATTGAACTATTATAGAGAACCAACCATCAGGTCTTCCACGGCGATCATGCCGACTACGGCGAGTGCTGGTGCAACCACTGCCACCACCACCCCCTTTAGCATAAAGCCTGAACCTGTCTATCATTCTCCTTTCCTACAAAGAAAGAAAGAAAAATCCCAAATATCCGAAGATACTTTGCTATAGAAAAAGACAATCAAATGAAGAAAACTGGGAAGAATAAGGCCTGATGAGAGAGAGGCAGGAATGTAGCAACCTGTAGAGGGGCAAGCTTCGACTTCTTGTGAGGAGCATCACAGTAGGAAGAACACAAAAAAAGCCATGGAGACTTCGAAGCCTGCCTCAAGGCCTTTATGTGCGAAAGCGATTTTGTAAGGTGCGCCCGCATCTGTTTCCTTTTTCTTACCCCTCAAACTCTTCTTATGCCTTCAATGTAAACCAGCTATCAGCTTGCTATCATGTGATGCTAGAGACACAGAAAACAAAAACGGAATATGATATACCAGTGAGAAAGATGTTTTCTTTCTGAAATTTTTTAGTCCATTGCATAAATTGAGACGGCCTTTCAAATGGACAAATGAACAGCAACACATCTATACAAGAAATTTTGCGCTATTTAATGCATTACTGCCACTAAACTCACCACAATCACCACCAACCTTCAAATTTATCATGGGTTTAATCTAAGAAATTAACCAGAGGTCACCCCTTATGTAAATTACCTTATACACTATATTATCTATGTGAATCACAAATCCCTTTTGCTTAAAACTACCAGCAGCAAGAAACTGTCTACTACCAGAGGAAACAATAAGGCAGGAAACAGTATAGAACGAAGTCCCAGAAATTATCAGTATTGAATAGAGATTAAAAAAAAAAAACTATATGTTGCAATCAAAGTAACAAGGATAGCATCTGAATTAGAACACTGTTTATGATTGAACCCACAACTCCTAAACCCCATGAACACTAGGGGTTAAGAAAAATATTCGAAATACCAAAAGAAACCGAAGCTAGTCAGCGTTGGGGAAAAACAGAACCCACAAAAATGTCCTCATTGAATATTGCAACAATCAAGGAGAATCAGACAGAATACCCACCTTGTTAGGCGTCGCTGTTGGATTAGAGGATGAAGGACGTTGAAGCTTGCAACTTGCGACTTGCGGGAGAGAGAGCGAAGTGAGAGCTTGCAACGAGAACGAGGGAAAGTAAGCGCTGGCAGGCTGGACAAGACCAACAGTGGGTGGGCTGGTGGGCTTATGGGCTGGGAATGATTGATGGGCTCTAAGATTATATTAAGAGACACACTACATGGAAAATTTCAAATTTATATATATATAGCTTCATTAAAAAATATATAAATATTTAAATTTGTTAAGAAATAATATATATATATATATAATTTTAAAATATATTAGAAAAACTTTTGCACATACCATAATAAATTTAGAACAAGCAATGTCCCGTCCCAAGTTTCGGAGAGTGACAAATTTTTACACTAAAAACCTTTTGCATTCACTTAATTTGAATGCACAGATGACATTCAAGTACAATGATATCAAACAAAATCTAAGGTAACTATATATGAGATATTAATAAACTACATACAAAATTTTCTATGTACAAGGCTTAAGCTTGTGATATGGCCTAAACAATATCAAATACAAATAGCTTCATCTAATAGTTCATCAAATATCAAATCCTCAAGTTCAAGTGCCACACACTCAGTGTCCCATTTCAGGTTCATCCAACGATCACCCTTTGCCAAATCTCGAGCCACGACATCATCCAACAACTGGTCCATCTCCGGCCTCAAGCTCAGGTATGAGCTAACTCTTGTCCATACATCATCAAGAAGATGGTGCCCTTTAGGCGTTGGACGGATGCAGCCACTCATGGACAAGGCCCTTGGGAAGTAGGTGTATGATCTCTCATACACCTCAAGGAGTGTCTCATTAACTAATTCAAACAGAAGCTGGTGATCCCGGTTGACATAATCCTCATCTTTGTCGACATCAAGTTCATGCTGAAAGCAAGCCTCCAGGTCCTTGAACAATGCAGGATCTAAAGGCTGGTCCTGTGAGTGCCATGTCCCAAGGTCCTCATGACCTATGAAGCCTGACAGCTCAAGAACATATTTCACATAATTGAATTCAGAATCGGGATCATCCACTTTGTTGAATACAAATCTCGCGGAGTGATTGTCCACACTCTTGTGTTCAATTTCAGTGTTTACAATGTTGCAGGAGGCTGCTAAACAATCTGACTCGTTCACATGAGAGCTCCTAGGATTTATCTCTGAACCTGATACAATTTTGCCAAACCAATTAGATCAAATTATACATAGCACGAAAACGATGCATTAGCACTTGATCATTGATAGAGATACTTTAGTTGTTTAACATAATGAAACATAGAATACTTCGAACTCTGAGGTTGAAAACTCTGCATGGCTAGTTATATAGTCTGAAAGATTAGGTTCAAGAATAGAACTTTCAATTGGTTGTGCTAGCTCACTTTCTGGATTCATTCTTAAACCAATCTCTTGTTTCTGGTGAGTTCTGATTTCTCCCATTGCTGGCTCAACTAAATGCTCATCAAGGTCCTCTGTGTCAACAATATTACCACTGTTTTCACTTCTTTCTACCATGTTATTCTGAAACTCTGTCTCTGTAATAGCATCGAGTTGTTCAGACTTATCTGTATCTACAGGAAAGCTCACTGACTTGGGATCAACATGACCATAATTTTCCTTATTCGTATTGTGGTCCACAGCATTTTTAACTGGCATCCCTAAACGAAAAGCATCTTTCGGTGCCCCATTTAAGGTGGAACAAAAATAGTCAAGATCAGGCAATGAGAGATTCCTTCTAGTGAATTTCTGAGCATTGCCAGTTGAAGGAACTTTTTCTTCACTTTTCAACTTTAAGCTCCTAGAGCGATCCCACTTGCTTTGATCACTGCTGTAACTAGACTCAAACAACTGAGTATATCTATTCAGTGACTCATCTAAAGAGGACGTTCTTCTTACACGGCGAATTCTTGGCTTCCCAAGATTATCATCAAAACCATCCACCTTGTTTCTCTGTTGTCCCATGGCTATATACGGAGTTTCAGACAATTCTTTCTCATCACATCCAGAAGGGTCTTTCCGGAAGAGTGCCTTAATGGAAGGGTCAGCATTTTCCTTCTTGCCCTCCTGAATTGCATGCATTAGCTTCTGCGTTATATCTTTGAAACGATTTATGACCAACTGATTCCACCCTTGGTGACTAAATCCCTCAGGCAAACCCAGAGAAGAAAAGCTTGTTTCTTGTTTCATGACACTGCTCCCTACACTGATATCATCAGCCACGTAAGGCATGGACTTCATAGAATAATCCTCTTGACATTCGGATGTCACTAACTTTGGTGTCTGAGTACCAGCAAGCAGTATTTCTCCTTTGGGGAAGGACCAAACTTCATTCTGCTTGTGTTTGAGTGTGCTCTTAGGCCTAATATGTCTAGCTTGAGATGAATCAGCTACAGGAAATGACCTTGATTTTGTTAGTCTGACTTTGTTCTTGGAATTTTGCAGCACAGGAAACTGGTTTGTATTAACATCTGGATCTTGTAGGATTTTTAAGAAAAAATCCTTGTTTGCCTTAAATATCTCCAGAATATCAGCATGGTCATTAAACTGGTCACTGGAAATGTCGTTGTGTGGCTGGTTAGTCTTTGTTGGCTTCTGGTTCGGTGCCAATTCCATGACTTTTTCACATTCTTCTGTAGAAAGTGCCTGTTTCTTGCTGGGACAAGTGCTGCCGCTCTTTCCTGTTTTATCCAAACAATTTTCTGAAGGCTGTACATCATGCACTTCGCTCGTACGCCACAACCATGATTGCACATGGAAGCTTAAAATCCAGCTTTTGTTGCTTTCTTCACGAGGTTTCTCTTTAGCACTTGATGCTTTTATGCGAGATTTACCAGACCTTTTCTTTGCTGAGCTAGTTTCTGTACTGGGATGTTTGACCTAATATAAAACATTAAAGTACTGTCAGCTTATGTTTCATAACAAGTCAGAGAAGCACTTCTGTGTTCTGTCTTGAGGTTATTGATTGATAACCACAAATACATAATGTCAAATCACAACTTGCATTTTTGAATTCTGTATTTAATCAAAAGAATGACATGAACTTACCAGCAAAGGTTCAGCATCAGCAGCTGCAAATTCTTCCCCTTGACCAATGTCACTACTGTTCAAAGTTGCTTTCCTACTTCCATAGTTGCCTGCAAGCAAGATGTATTGTGCTGAGCTCATATAAATCAAATACTGATATGTGAATGTAAACAACCATCTGTGCATTAAGAGAATGATTTGCTAAGTGAAAAGTCTTTGCACCTACTGTATACCATTTGCTACTCTTAATTCAAAATGATGGTTGTAACGATGCCTCTTTTTCGTTCCTTACGAAAAAGTTGAATTATGAAATGGTTAATAATTCATATCTAGATAGACATATAGGTAGAAGCAGTTCTTCTGTTGGAAAAATATATATTGGTTTCAATACTTCCTTCTGTTTTGGCATATAGGCTTAAATAGTTACTTCCTACATGGGGCATCTGATAAGCCGCTTTAGAAGCAAAATAATCTACATAAGTAAGACAACAAAAATGTAGCAATAGCATTGTAGAATTCGCATGGCTTCATCCCAAATCAAACATGCACAGGACCACAAATCAAGCGCTTCACACTTTCTTAAACTTAGAAGCTTTGCATGACATGTCATTACAGAAGATTTTTCACCATGAGTTTTCTGTATCAAGTTATCAAAAACAGGTTCACACATGAACAGAGGAAAGGATGTGCTGTAGTGAATTGAGTTGGCTTACATCTGACTCGTCTCCCTCCGGCACGCTTTCTGTGTGGAAGCATATTTTTGACATTGTTCCAACGATGGTAATCAAGCATATGCATTAGGCTCCACATGCAGCCTGGACGGTTGCTCTCAACACCAGAGTCCTGGCGCTGCAATTGCTTTCCCATTGTTGGCACAGGAGAAAGTCTACAGACCAAAGAAATTTGAGAGCCACTTGAGTCTTAATCTCTCAACTTCTAAGACCAGTCTCTTGAAAATCCTGGAAAAAAACATAGAAGACAGAAGTTGGAACCTCCATGTACTTCAACCTCCAAAGTTGAGTATTTTAACAAGTACTTCAACCTCCAAGCATATAAATTCAGATTAAATTTCCCCAAAAGCCTATCAGAAAAACATATCAAACAGATTCTAAACAAGATGGAACACAGGCTTTTAAACAGTGATTATGATATTTTTCAGAGCCTCTAATTCAAAATTCAAAGGCGGGAGCAAATACCCAATTCCATTTTCATAAAACCAACTCAAAAAGCTTGCAAATTTACCAAAGTTCATAACATCTATACTCGTTTGAGGTCCAAAAGCTCGAACCCAAAACATAAAAAAAGAGAAACAGGGATGAAAGAACTTCCGTTATAAACTTAAGAATCAAGCAGAGACAAAAACAAAGAGAATATTTAAGTGACAAAAGCAAAGGGAATATTTAATGGCTGCTGCACAAACAACGCTAGCAATTAATATATGAATTAAGCAACTAAAAAGTAACAGAAAAACAAACAGAGCTCTGAACCTTGAGAAGCTTGGGAAGCATGCAACAACAGTTTGCAAAACTATGGCCGGCTTTGAATAATGTAAGGGACAGGTGAGAGCTCAAAAACTTCAGAGCTTAGGATGACTTATTGGTAAGTGGCGTATACGATATGAGAAACGAAAAGTAAAGAAGAAGAAGTAGTTGGTCTTCCAGTTAGAGAGAGAGGACCCGGGAAAGAGAAACAGGGGCCTCTTACCCGCCAAGCATATTACGATATGAGAAACGAAAAGTAAAGAAGAAGAAGTAGTTGGTCTTCCAGTTAGAGAGAGAGGACCCGGGAAAGAGAAACAGGGGCCTCTTACCCGCCAAGAATATTACAATGAAATGGTCCAAGCTCTCTCTTTCAAGCCTTGGTCCAAGCTAGCTATCTAGATTAGATCAACTTTAAAGTATGAGGATTTAAAAGGGTTTAGCTAAAGTTGATTAGATAGTTTTGGTGGTTAGATTAGATTATTTGATTTAGTTTTATGGTTGATGTTAGTTGAAATGTTGTTCAATTCAATAAAAGGATAACAATATAGTCAACTGATATTCAATCACTTATTTGCATTGTTCCAAGTGCCCTTGTTGTCTCCAATATACTACAACAAGAAGCTGAAAACTCTTTCCTAACACTATTATGGCATTGTTCATGTATTTGGATTCTTTGGTCTTACTTACTAGTACTTTTGATCTCATTTCCAGAAGCATCACATGCATCAATCATGCTGATCTTGATGTTGGGTGACCAAAAATAATTTGATCTTAATGTTGGGGGCCCCGCCTCGTTTTGGCCTCTCGTGTGTATGTACTATTGTTTCCAACTTAGGGTCCGTTTGAGAATGTTTCTGTCGGAAATACTTTTATTCGTGAGCTCTTCTAGCAAAAACTCTTTTATTTAAAGCCTAACAAATTCTTCATTAAAAATCCAAATGTGGCATGAAAAGGCACTTAGAAGTGCTTCATGAAGCACCTAATAGGTTTAAATTTGTCTATCAAACGTTATCATAAGTGTTTTTGGTTATTTGAAAGCGTTTTTAGTTATTTCAAAAGCAGTTTTGAACATGCCCTCAAATACCTAAGTATGGCAGAGGGGTGAAGATAAGACCAATGGGCCCATCAAGTGTGGAGTTTTATCTCAAAAGGATTTACTACAGCTTAAGGAAATATCCGACTTATAGTTTAAGTGGTGTAGAATGATCTACACTTTCTGTAAGGTAGTTCTACTTTCATAATGGCTATGCATTGCTAGTGTTTGCAAAGCAAAGACATAAAGTTATTGAGAATCATATCAAGGGGTAAACAAATCTTTTTTTTATATATAAAACATCTTCAATACTGTCCTAAAAAAGAAGAAAGGGAGGAGAAATAGATTAGGGTTGAAACTTGAAAGCCTTGACGAGTAAAGTTTTTCACTTGGCCTCAATATGAATAATTAAAGTTCTTTGCAAATGCATGCCACTTGCAATATTTTGACTTGTTCAAACCCATTGTGAAGGTCCACATACTCCAAATTGTGCTTGAATATTTCAATGTTCTGTACAAAATGTTAGGCCGGAAAGGGACTTGGAGCAGCTAGTCAAAGCTCAAAAGGATCTTGCATTGCAGATACCTTGGGATAATCATAACAAGTTTATATTTGGGTTTTCACAAGATTTAAAAGTTGTATAATGTTGTTTTACTATTCTTGCATGAAATAGTAAGTCAGAAACTTAAAAAATTGCAGCGCAGATATAACGTGTATGATCTGCACTTGTTGTTGGTTTTCTAGAAATTGTGAAAGTTGACTTGGAAACACAAGAAGAACTAGAATTCAATTCAATGCGTGAGATATTTGTTGGATTGGAACTGAATTAGGTCAACAGAAATGCGCCTCCTGACTAACTTTGTCCTTGACTTGATGTATGAAGAAATGTTTGAATTCAATTCAATAACGTATGAATCCTAGAAATTTTGGCAATCTAAATAGTCTAAGCTTTTAAATTTGGAAGTAATTTTCGGTGTGACAGTTCCATTATTATTATGTGGTGTTATTAATTTATTGATGTTGTAACACGTATATTTTATTTATTTATTAAGATTATATTTTAAGTTCACTACATATAAAATTTGTGAATTAGCATCACCAAGAAAGATTTCTCCAAATTTGGAATTTTAGACTATTTGTGATACCAAACAAGCTCATCACTTGGTTGGAGGTTTCCTTCTTTTGCTGGATTGTAGCGATTCAGATGAAAGTGCTTCTGTAGTTCGTCTCAGATATTGCTTTCTAAGCATTCCCTTGTGTTTGCCTTTCGCTTGGAATCTAATACATGGTTGACCCGAAAGAAAAAACCAAGCTCATCACTTTGAAAGTGTCAACGACAAACAAAGACTACCTAGTCAGAGTCTGTGTCCCAAAAAAGCCCAAAAACCTACAAAAGCCTATGTAAGGTTTGGCCCAATTCTCCTAGTGGTTAAGAGGCTTATTAGAATTTACAGGCCTGCCCCAATTTTATTTTATAATTTGATTCATTTTTCAAAATCCTTTCTTTTTATTTTTTGCCTTTAGTTTTTTCTTTGGGCAGAGTTTCCATTGGATTATTTATTGGAGTCCTTATTTATTTCTATAGAGGAAGGATTGTGCCCTCTCTCTCTCTCTTGTCTCACAAGCAACTTGAAAATAAGGATTGTGCCAAATTTACTTCACGCATATAGCTTATGGATATCAAATTTTTATCTTAAAATCATGTACACGAAGGGTTACGCCAATTTTCTTTGTAACAAAAAAAAAAAACAAATACAATGCGAGCGATGCATGCAGAAGCTCCCCAATAAATCGATGCCTCAACCCCCACCATCATATTTAATCCTCCCCAAAGGAGCAACTTCTACAGATTTTGCTGCGCCAAATCTTAAAAATCAGGCTGTGGTGGGAAAAATTGGCATCATTTGGCAACGTTATTAGCAGCTGTAAGATTCATATGCAATTTTTTATTTTATTTTTATTTTCTGTTTTAGACAAACAGATATTTGATATGCAAGTTGTTCTGCTATTCCTGTGAAAGCAATATTTTATGCATAAAGCAACAAAAATAAGCAGAAGCAGAGCTAAGCACAGCCTCTTTTTTTACACTTATTTTGTTTTAATTTGTTCCTGGGTCAGTTCCCCACTTCTCCCGTTTGCTCTAAGCACATATGATTGGAATTTCAAAAAGCACATTGTCCCTCGCTGTACCAACATGATTCTTTTGAAATAAAATTAATATAAAGTTTATTGTTATCTTGATCCATCCATATATGCCCACCTAATACTAATAAATTCGAAATTTATAATTAAACTAGAGGAAAAATGAAAATTTTATATGAACTAAATTCGATAGCACGACGTAAGAGCAAAGACGGACTTAGGCCTAGGCTGGAGTGGGCTCTATCCTAGGGGAAGATTTCTAAAACATTAAATATAGTTTAATTTTATAAGCTTATTCCGACTTTAATAAATATTTAGCCCACTACACCAAATAAATATAGCTCACACATGCATTATTTTTCTTTTTTATCGCTAATATAATAAACTAATAATAGCCTAATCTAAGTAAAGTAAATAATAGCTCAGTCTTCTATTTAAAATAAGCTCACTCCTCCTAAAACATATAGGAAATAATAAACATCAATCCAAACCTATATAAATTTGATTAGAAGTAGAACTCACGCTAAGGGTCTACCAACTTGAGCAAACATCAAAAAATTTCTTCTAGCCACCCAAAACGCCATATTTAAACCTTAAGAGCCTAGAGGAAATAGCTCTCCTCCTCTTAAAAATTGGACCAACCTATATTCAGTGGGTTCTTCATTCTTGGTAAGTTTTTCTCTTTATATATATTCAATTTCCAATTTTAATTGTTGTTGTTAAGTTTTTATGATATAGGGTTTGGGTGAAAACTTTTGGAGATTGTTGATATATGTTTTATTTTGGCAACTTGAATTATTAATAAGCATATATGATTTTTGGTGTCTAGTATTTCTTGTTAGGATATCATGTCACATGATGATAATAGACCGGCAAAAAGAGGAAAAACTATTTATTCATTCTTCAAAAAAAGTATTTATATTTTATACTTCTTTGTGTGTATATTTGCTTGTAATGTGACTTTGTTTGATTTATAAAATTTTATTTACATATTTGTTTCAAGAGAAAAAAAGGCTATAATATATCTCCTCTAAAAAAAATATATTATTTAGCCTACCCCTATAAAAATCGGCTATGCAACTATATGAAGCTGCAAATGTCCTTAGGTTGCATCGAGATCTTCTCATAAGTATGTGAATGTAAGGTTAAGAACGTTCATTTCATCCATACACCAAAGATCTTGTGTCGGAAATTGTATGAATTAAATACAATTGTCCAAAACTACATAAGGTAAATGACTTTCGAACTATATCAAGTGGAATATCTCCTCACGTTGCATCGAGATAATCTCAAACAAAGTCTAACACTTCCACTTCAGATCGAGCCACAAAACGAGATAAAGAGTCTAAATTTGGACTACTTTCACAAATTTCTCAGTCCTCACATAGCAATTAGTTTAAAAACAATATCCGTGCAGACAAGGGAGGAATTCTGAAAATATGAAACCCCAAATAGTATGCAACATCACTTTAAAAAGCTTTCCTTTTCCCATGATTATGCTTACAGTTCCAAATGCCAGCATGAAGAGTACCAATAATTGCATGTGTGCAACTTTTTATTCCTTCTCCCTTTCTTTTTTACAGACAGACATGGATTCACGAATTTGATCTCTGTAGCAAAATGCTTTTGTGGAGGGTTCATTGCAAAATGCTGAACACCCATCTCAATCAAATGGTTCCATGCCTATATATCTTTTTCAATTTATCCGCTCATAACTTCTAACTTGATAATAAAATATGTTTGTCCGTACAAAATTAGTTCCGTAAGTCTAAGGTGATTCTTTATCCGTTGATCCATATGAGGCTTATAATACATTAACGGTCAAATTGTGCCTAAAATTGTCTGAATTATGCGACTAACAATCACAATGCATTAACAGTCAAATATTATCGCTGATAGCAACAACCAACCATCGCAATGCATGAGCGGTCAAATTTTACCGGCAATAACAAAATTACCAACCATCACAATACATCAACAGTAAAAATTTACCGCGACTACAAAATTCAATAAATTACCCGATTATGAACTTCAGAGCTTCAGTTTTTTTTTAAGTCCATGTGTGTGCACTCGAAGCTGACCTCAACTTAAACTCACCGCCCAAATACAGTAAACACTTTACTATCCATTGACAGCTAGCACAATTCCACAGCGAGTACCTCCACAAAAGCATCTTCTGCGAGTGGCTAAAAATACTATAACAAGTTTTGTTTTCCTGCTTTTTCCCCCTTTTATACGCAAAAACAATGAGCATTATTCCCCTCCCGCTCCTCCCTGGCCCATCACCAACACACCATACATCATCACCGTCCATTTTCATCATCATTCTCTCCTACTCACTCACACTCACACACTCTCTCTCTCTCTCAACTTAAAACCACCAGACACCAGAAACTCAGACACTCTCTCTGCAGTAGAGAGAGAGAGCCATCCCCCCCCTCCCCTCCACCCCCACCCTACCCAATCCAAAAGACAATGGCCATAACTTTTCTCATTTCCCATTTTACCCCTACAGCCCTACTCTATTTCCTCCTCCTTTCCTCCTCCATCCATGCCCTCAACATCACCACCCTCCTCTCCCCTTACCCTGACTTCTCTGACTTCACCGACCTCATCTCCTCCTCCATCTCCGGCGACCTCCTCCCCCGCTCCTCCCTCACCCTCCTCGCCGTCCCCAACCCCTTCCTCTCCACTACCACCGCCCTCACTCGCCGCCTATCCCCCTCCTCACGCGCCGACGTCCTCCGCTACCACGTCCTCCTCGAGTACCTCTCTCCCGCCGCCCTCCTCCTCATCCCCCCCTCCGGCAAGCTCATCACTACCCTCTACCAGACCACAGGCCGCGCCACCAACAACTTCGGCTCCGTCAACCTCACGCGCGACCCCTCCACCGGGGTCGTTTCGATCCGCTCCCCGGCCCCCTTCTCCCCCTCAAACGCCACCGTTTTGTCCCTCGTCACCAACCTCCCCTACAACGTCTCCATCTTCTCCGTCAACTCCCTCCTGGTCCCTTACGGCTTCGACCTCATGGCCTCCGAGACCCGCCCCCCTCTTGGCCTCAACATCACCAAGGCCCTCATCGACGGCCACAATTTCAACGTCGCCGCCTCCATGCTCGCCGCGTCCGGCGTCGTCGAGGAGTTCGAGGCAGACGAGGGCGGCGCCGGCATCACCCTCTTCGTCCCCACGGACACTGCGTTTTCGAATCTCCCATCGAATGTGAGGCTCCAATCACTCGCAGCTGAAAAAAAGGCAGTCGTCCTCAAATTCCATGTCCTCCATTCATACTACCCACTGGGCTCGCTCGAGTCGATCGTGAACCCGGTTCAGCCCACATTGGCTACAGAGGACATGGGAGCCGGCTCGTACACTCTCAACATCAGCAGAATCAATGGGTCAATGGCGATCAACACTGGGATTGTGCAGGCCTCGGTCACCCAGACGGTGTTCGATCAAAAGCCCGTGTCAATTTTTGGGGTTTCTGAAGTTTTGCTGCCCAGAGAGATCTTCGGGAAGAACCCAATTTTAACGCCCAAGCCCGGTACGCCATTTCCCGGTAGCGGCGGAGCTCCGCCTCCGGACATTTCTCCCTCTCCGGAGAGTCTAACTGGGCCTCCATCGCACCTCTCTTCGCCGCCGGGATTTCGCGAAGAAATCAGATCCGAAGCTGCGGCGGCCGTTGGTGGGTTGTGGAGCTTCGGGATGGCATCGTGTTGTATAGGACTGTATTTAATGGTATGAGATTTTTGTTATTTTTGCTTCTTAATTGCTAGAATTTTTGGTGGGTTTTTTTTTACTTTTCATACATTGAATTGAATTAGGCTGCAAAAGCAAAGCCATTTTTGTTTTTGTTAATTTTTTTTACCTCTTGTTGTTCAAATTTATGATGTTAAATTGTGTTTATGCCTCCGAATAATTAATGTATATCAGAAAGAACCAATTTTTGTTTCTTGGATCTGCGGTTTTCGTCCTGTAAAGAAATTCAAAGTCTGATCTGCTTCTGCATAATTGCATTCATCTTTCTACTTTTCTGCTCTAAAACTGACACCAGAGAAAATTGGGTAGCTCTACTCTTTTGCCTTTAACTCATAAACCCATCAAAACGAGAAACACTGGAATACCACTATTTTTCATTAAAAAATTTCTGCATCAAAACCCATATGGGCAAATTTTAATTTTAATTTTCAATAACCCAAACTTCTGAAAAGATGTTTAGATTTATCAGAATAGGAAAAGGAGGAAGGAGGAAGGCAAGGATCAATTAATTTGGGATAAATACTTGTTCAGTTACTGTATTTAATTCTTGTTGCCTTCTGTCATATTCATAAAGTTATAAAGCTCTCATTCATGTTACTTGTTTCCCACAATATCCCCTGTGAACCTTTTAGAACCACAAATTTCCCAGCACTTATATTTGTTTGTCCGAAATAATACGGTCTTTTTTGGGTTTTCCAACAACTAAATTTCCGCATACATGAAATTATTCAAGTTAACTAAAATGGATGTGCTCTTCGTCTTCCCCATTGTCGAATCGCTCTTCCCACTCTACAACTAAATTTCCACTTTTTATTATTTATTTACATTTTGAAGGCAGAGAATATAGTTTGTATTATTTATTTATATTTTGCTGGCAGGGCAGCTAGCTAACTTTGCTTAATGGCTGCTTGAGAGTCGGGACCAAAATAGAATGTGAAAAGGAGAAAAAAGAGTTATTTACCAAAAAGAAATGTGAGAAAAGAGAAAATTGAAAAATTGTTGGTAGGGTACTGTAATTAGTGAAGAGGAAAGTGCATGACAGAGGGCATGGGGTGGGTCCGCAAATGGACGGTGGTGATGCGACACAAGTTGAAGATATGCTGCTCTACACGCATTTCTATGGCATCGGATGTTGATGGGACTGCCAGATCTAGTGAGGGTTATTTGAGCAGAGGGGGAGGAGATCTACAGTGTGAGTACTCAGATGCCTTTTCGGGGCGCTCCATCTCTATTTGTGGACAAAAAACTTTCTTATAACGAAGATAATATTGTTTTGTTATTCGCAATCAATTACACTGATACATGAAAAAGTTATTCTACGTGTCATTGTGTTATTGGCTGAAAATAGCGCTTTGCTATCCCGTTACATGAGACTTTCTCTCTTATTTGTGGGTCAGTGCAAACTGACGCTGTTAGCTTCTAGATTAGACACACAGATGAGCGGGGGTCCCTTTGAAGAGCTTTCAATTGAAACCCTTAATTGGTAACAAAACTAAGTTTACTAATATCTAGTTTCCCTAAATAGGGATCAACTACTCGCCTTAATTTAATTATTGATTCGTATAATTTGGCGTGCTAGTAAGTAAATACAGATAAAGTCAGGAATTGAAATCTGAACGAAACTAGTGATGCAGAGAAAGTCAGGAATTGGATTTTAGTGTTGAACTCAAATATTCCAAACTCATGCATTTGAGGCAATGAGTTATGCAGTTTAATTTGGAAGACAGTCCATCAATCTTCAAAATGAATGGTATTGGGCTTGAGCCCATTCCCCATTTGTAAACACATGGTTAGTTGTTAAGGCTTAGGGTTGGGTTCACGGAGGTAATGGAATCATGAACCCATAAGAATGAGTTTTGTTTGGTTGTGAAAAACATAAGGCTTCACTCAAACCCTATCTAAGAGAAAGCGATTAAGAACATGCTAAAAATGTTTGATTGGTAGAAGTGTGGCGTAGCATCTATACGAACACAATTTTATTGTAATTTTTCACAAAGAAATCTTGGAAAGGGATCACTAAGAAAGCTTGGGTGGGGTCTATTACTCATCTATTAGAGTTTGAGGCGTTAGTTTGAAGTTGACCTACAAATGATGTTTGATTATGTACACATTCTGAAGACTTAGCACAGTAGCCTTGATCTCATATTGCATGTTTCTAATGTGGACTTTGGTTAAAACCGTGTTGAATTAGGTCAGGTTTGACTTGAAAATTGAATGAGAAAAGCTAAAAAAGAAAGTTTGAGCTACAAATTGAGGTAGCTAACCATGTTGGGCTGACAAAAACACACTCCATTCAGCCCATCACAATGTCATCCGCACTATGATCTTTCAAGTCAAAACTACTGCTGCGCCTTCTTGATTATGTTAGATAACTCTTGAGTCTTGTAAATTTGTTATTTATTTTTTAATTGGAAAAATAGTTGATCCCTTGATTGTTCAGATAGATTATATAATTTAAAATGATCTAAAACAAAAAAAAACTATGATCATTCTTCTTTCCATGTGGGAACTGGTTTTGCTGGTGGTTTCGTGAAAAAAAATGTTGATCAATACAATTGATGCAAAGTCCAGCCCGTGATTACTGCCAATGATTAAAACATCCATTCAAATTTATTTATTTTTGCTTATTCTGAAGTCAAAAGTCAATAGTCCTATAATTTGATTAACAATTAGGAAATTATGAATGCAGTGCAAAACTATCTTCCTCTTCATGCCTCGTATGTGAAGGCGTGAAGTTAATTTTGAAGTGCACATAATAAGTCCTTTCGTCATTATCAAATGGTGTGAAAAGAAGAATCATAGATTTCTTATATGAAAATTCCACGATTATTTGGGCAAATAGATTAGTTTAGACGATTGAAAGATATGATTTTTAATTCGAGCTTTCATATATAAAATAATAATAATAAAAGAAACAAAATTGTTGATGTCCCCAAGTTTCGAGAGAGAGGGAGAGGAAAACAAAGGAAACAATGGGTTTGGATATCTCAGCCAAACCCTCTTGTCAAAGTTGCCAAATTTAAGGGCAAGATGTGGATGGCATAGAATGGAGACAACAATGTAATTGTACAATTCTGGTGGTTGCTTGCTAGTGGGGAATGGTGCTGCTACTTAACCCTAATGACAATGACAATGACCATGATGCCTATAAATTCCCTTTGGGTCAAACTATCTAGATTGTGTTTGCTCTATGGCTGGCATTTATGTTCATTAAAAATATCTTTTGGAAGACTCAGAAATTTCAATCTGTCCAGCACAATATAATCCCATCCCTCTTTTCCTTGCCAATCAAGTTTTCTTGACTTTGCCACAAAAAAAAAACAGAAAAAGAAAAGAAAAGAATCAACATTCCCTTTGCAGGTTGAGTTTATAATCTCAGGAAGAATTTGTAAGGTTCAAGTTTTTGTCTATGTGCATTTGGAAAATGGAGAACTTTTAAACAAAAGTCAGAAATTACAAGAGTTGTTTTAATCCTCTGTCATTAATTTAATTATCATTTGATTGACTGGTGTGCTGCCTTTTACTTTTACTAGTTTGCGCTCCACATGATAGAAACTTTCAAACAACATTCATGAATCATAATTGTTCTTTTCACCCTTTTTTTTAAAAGCCTCCCTTTTCATTTCTGAAATTAGGTAACCTTTGTGTTGTGTGTCTCAGTTGAAAGGCTCCATGATCAAGCCATATAAACTGTATTTTATTGGCTTCAAACAAAGCCAAATAGTTTGTAATTTATTTTAATAATAGGGTAAAGGAAAAAAACACAACAGATTAATTGCCAAAGGTGACATGCGCATTATTATTGGAGAAATTATATAATACTACAGTAGTATGATCATGTGGTATATTTTATACACGTGTTATGATATGAGTGGATAACATGATTTATTTTTCCCCTTTTAGTAAATAGTATCAATAAATATTTATTTATATTATAACACGTGTACAAAATGCACCACATAACCATACTACCGTAACATTCTATAATCACTCACATTAATCGCCTCTCTTTAATTACTTAAACAAAGGTTTAGCTGATGTGGATAGCATTAGGAGTTCATTAGTCAACAAACAGATAGTGGCAGCAAACTTACAAAAAGGTTCCAAAGGTAAAGAAGTAAAAGCCCATCAAATTGAACAAAACCAAATCATATAAAAAAGGTGAAAAACCATTAGATGTATCTTCTTTTACCATATATTATATGGCAAATATAATAACCCGTAAAATGATTTAAAGGACCCAAAGCATGATAATTTTTTTATCTTCAAGTTGATGAGTCAATGCATCACCATGATTATCTTTCTTTTCTTAATTTCTTCTAGAGTTGTTTTAAAAAGGCACACTAATTGTGCTCCCTAAAAAAGAAAAGAATTTGGATATGCATGCAAGTCATCATTCAAATATATATGAAGCTGTTCAACTTTAGGTAGCTTCATTACATGAAATTTTATTAGATTTATGTAGCATTTGAAGATTGAGTCTAAGATTGTAAAATCTTTTACAATATATAAACGGATTTTTTATTATCTGATCTCTAGACCCTGTTGGCATATATGAATAGAGTTTTAATTAACAAAATAGTAAGTAAACTAATAGTTTGTTAATTGAATGAAAATTCACTTATTCACACAATAACAAGTCTACTAAAACTAACATTTCCCAACATATGAATGGAGTTTAAATTAACAAAATAGTAAGTAACCCATATTTTAAATCATTGGATAAAATAAGTTATTTTCTTAGAACCTTGAGCTTTTCAGAGTATATAACTACACAAGTAGGTAAAACAAAAACTCCCAAAAAATTGCAACATGCAAATAATTAAGTGTGTGGTATAGTTTAATAAGCAAAATGCACACATAAATTAAGGCCCATTTGATTAAATGTTAGGTAGGATTAGTTTATGATTATAAATTTAATTTAATTTTTTAAAATTTTAAAAAAACTAAAAAAAAACTGAGGTGGTGATAAAAGAGACAAAAGTTGGGAAAGAGTGGGTGGGTCTAAGGAGTGAAGCAAATGGGTGTGCATAAGCATAGGTGGTGGTGGTGGTGGCTTAGGAAGGTTTCTCCACTTGCAAAATTGGAATGATGGTTGGTTTGAAATCTTGAATGGGATTAGATGTAAGAAAGTGGCAAATTCAGATTTCTATTTGTTTAATGAATAACGATAACAACCTAGGCTGACATCTTAATTATAGTATTTGTTTATGTTCGATAATGGCATATTCTCAATCCACCTTTTATTTTTCAAGTGTCGAATAATGCAATTCATGTAACCTAGAAAACCTGTTACCTTTGTCTTATGATTTTGCCACGTGGCAATATGTTTTGTTACCATATTTCCATATGATGTTGAAAAGAGCTTGGAACAAGCCCTAGGCTTTTTCTTTGGATAAGTATTTTGGGGTAATAATATAGGGGGAAATGATGGCCAAAGGAGCTTATCACAATTTTTTTTCCTTCTTCTCACTTTCCCCCAATTAGGGTTTTTGTCTTTGCCAATATTTCCATGATTAGTTTGAAAAATCGAGAGTTAATGTGACTTTGGTGATATGACTAGCATGATAGAAATAAATGTTTTAATTAAGATGTTACTGTTTTTAAATAGGGACAAAAATGTTTCTCCACCATGGTTTATGATATTCATTCTCAGGTTTTCGGCTAGCTCAGGTCACTAGGAAAGTTTTACCCATGTCTGTCATTTTATTCATATTGATCTAATAAAATTCTATCGCCTTTTTACAAACAAATAAAAAGATAGATCAACCCCCACCGCCACCCCCAAAATGAAGAAATAAAAGAAAAAGTTTGGAAACATCTTTGAGCTTAGGAGATTTAAGTCATGATAAGGTTTAGTTTTGTTAGAAAATACAATGTCATATTTTCTAATTTTCACATTAAGCCCAATGATTAATTTCTTTTACTCTACGTTTAGATGGAGAAAATAAACTTAGAATTTAGACAAAAATATGATTTTTTAAATTGACATATACCAAATCTCTTTTTTGAATTCATAAACGAATATATTTTCAATTTTCAATTTTCATATAGTTGAAATTTGGATGTTATAAATTCTTACTTTTCACTTTAAAAACTTGGTATTTGCAGTTGCTGATAGGAGCAGATTGGTCATAAAAAAATATAATTAATGTTTCCATTGGTTTCCCATGGAAGGGAAAATGAAACTCCAATATGGATGGATGATTTCATTTCCCCGCATTTTTCCATGAGACAGGAAATGTAACAAACATTAGAAAGTAAATAATTTTCCAATCCCAAGCTCATTTTTCTTTCGAAGCAAATGCATTCCAAAATCCATTGTTCTTTACCTGCAATGCCCTCATTATTCAAAGCAGTGGCTCAAATTTGAGCTATGTTATGAAATGAGTCATTGTGGTAACCCTAAGTGGTGTTCAACCCCAAATCATTGGAGTGAGAAAGATCTAGTGTCTTATATGTGCAGATGGCATATTTTTAATAAAACACATTTTGGGCTTGAGGGCCAAAAAACAAATTCGTGCAAGTTTGGGTTCAACTGAACAAGGTGGAGAGCTAGTACCTTTTATATAAAGGCGGAGCAAGTGTTTGGATCATGAGATCAAAAATTTTCCAAAGTGAAGATTATTGGAAATCACCCATCAACTTTGTAAATAGTGATTAATTGGTATATAAGAAATTAGATCGAGACTTTTCATAAAACTTATACTCGTTTGACCATTCGAGTGATTAATTTAGTGAGATGTTGACATATTCGGCGTACATGTATGTATGAATTCATGAATATTGACCTAAATGCTCCTCAGCACTAACCAGTTCATTGAAATCCTCCAACCCCCTATGCTCCAACGACTTCTTAAAGTCTATTTCAACCTTCACAAACTCAAATTATGATACTTAATTACAAGTTGCATTGAAGGTGAACCAAGTAAAATAATTGATTGAGTCTGGTTTTTTTATGATCACCATCTAACCTCCTCTTTCCTTCCATGAATATTTAATAGTCAACAAATAACCTAAAGTCAACAAAAAGACAAGTCCACATTAGTCAAGCCCTTTATAAAATTCTAACAGTACCTTAGTAAATGCTTAGCATAATTACTAATCTGCAACCACCCCACCTCACCAAATTTAATAACTAAATTACTTTCCAAATAAAACCAAAAACTCAAAATCAGAATTCCATTTCAATACAAAGTCAAGCACTCAAAGCCTACCTGCGAGCTGACAAAGCTCATCGCACACGCAATCATCCCGTGCCACGTGTCCCTCATCCCTTGCATCTCATCAATCCCCCTCGCCCCCGATCCAACGGTGCTCGCGGCACGCTTTTCCAGGCCTATTTGTTGGCTTTTGCTCTTTGACATTTCGATGCTACAAAGGAATTTCACCACGTCATGTCAACGCTTCTCATTGGCGCGTAAGGGAACCTCCATTACAAATAAATCACGTCTCTTCCCGTCCCGTGCAGTCCACGCTCCGCAAAGAAGGTAATCATGGCGAAGCGAAAACTAATCTCGAAATTAAACCCACGAGTTTACTTATTAAACCCCCCAACCTTAGTCAACGCCCGAAATAAATAAAAAGCACAAAAAAAACATTTTCAATAATTAAAAACAGAAAATAAAAAGTCTTTATTTTTATTTCCCATTTCAAAAAGCTTCTCCCTGAAAGTCAACGCCTCTCCCTCTTCTTCTTCTTCTCAGCTTCATTTCTCTGTCTGGCTTGCTCTCTCTGTCTCTCTATCTCTCTCAATCGGCCATGAGAGTGAAATCAAAAGCTTGATATATTCAATTGAATTTTATTTATTTGTTTGGGTTGGAATTCGATCAATTTATTATGGGGAACGGCTTTGGGAAAGTTAGCGGGTGCTTCACCGGCGGCGAAGAACGACGTCGTCACGGGAGGCACGACCTGGCGGTTGTAGCTTCGGACTCATACGACGAGGGACTCGGGCACTCCTTCTGCTACGTCCGACCCGATCCCACTTGGCTCGCCTCCTCCAAAGTCCACTCTGAAGAAGCAACCACCTTCAGAACCATCTCCGGCGCCTCGGTCAGCGCCAACACCTCCACCCCTCTCTCCACATCTCTAGTCGATCTCTACTCATACAACAGCATCGATCGAGCGGCGGCTTTCGAGAGCTCGACCTCCTTCGCTTCGATTCCTCTGCAACCCATCCCGAGAAATCTGATCAATTCGGGTCCGATTTCAGGTAATATGGGAGCTGGAGTTCCCGGGTCGGGTCCGCTCGAGAGAGGGTTCTTGTCGGGTCCGATTGAGCGCGGGTTCATGTCGGGTCCGCTCGATCGTGGGATCTTCTCGGGTCCAATGGAAAAGGGTTACTCCGAACAGTTCCAGAGGAGCTTCTCAATTGGCGGTCTCGGGTTTAAACCGAGATCCGGGAAGCGGAAGTTGATTCGGGTTTTGCAGAGGGCGATATCGAAGACGATATATCGGGGTCAAAACTCGATTGTTTTGCCTATAAAAAGCCGGGTCGTATCGGTGAAGGAGGATTGGGTTGTTGGTGGACAAGAGAAGCTTCATCATCACAATGAGAACTTGACTGTGAGCAGTGTGAATTTCAGCAGCGAGGGTAGTTTGGAAGACGACGAGTCGTTGGCGAGTCAGAATCTTCAATGGGCTCAGGGGAAAGCAGGGGAGGATCGGGTACACGTCGTCGTTTCGGAGGAGGATGGATGGGTTTTCGTCGGGATTTACGACGGATTCAACGGCCCAGATGCGCCGGATTACTTGTTATCCAACTTGTACTCAGCTGTGAACAAGGAGTTGAAAGGGTTGTTGTGGGATGAGAGGGCTGAATCGGGTACGGTGGCCGCCCCTGCAACCTCCCCTGTTCACTTTGAAGATTCGAATTCGGTTTCGAATATGGAGAGTGATGGTGATTTGGGAAGGAATCCAATGGTAGATGATTGTGCTCAGTGTGTTGAGCAAGAGAATTATCCTTCTGCAAGTGGGGATGGGAATTTAGATTCCAATTCCAGGAGAATGGAAGGGAGGAATTCGAAAACCAAGTACCGGGGCACTGCAAGGAAATGGGAGGATAATCAGAGGAGGTGGAGGTGTGAATGGGATAGAGAGAGAGTGGAGCTTGATAGGAGGTTGAAGGAACAGCTCAGTAAGTTTGTTGGCTCTGATGGGTCATCAGCAGGAGGAGCTACTATCAACCACTCTGATGTTTTGAAGGCTCTGTGTCAAGCTTTGAGAAAAACAGAGGAGGCCTATTTGGAAATTGCTGATAAGATGCTTTTGGAAAATCCTGAATTGGCTCTGATGGGTTCTTGTGTTCTTGTGATGCTGATGAAGGGCGAGGATGTTTATGTGATGAATGTGGGCGATAGTCGGGTGGTTTTGGCTCAAAAGGCGGAACCCGATTATTGGCTAGGGAAGATTAGGCAGGATTTGGAGAGGATTAATGAGGAAACTTTAAATGATCTTGAAGCCTCTGATGGCGAGAGAGCCAATACAATTCCCAATTTGACTGCTGTTCAGCTTACCATGGATCACAGCACCAGTGTAGAAGAGGTGGGATATGATTCCTTTTTGTGTTGTTTTTGGTTGTAGTTTGTGGGCTTTGCCTCATCATTTTGTATGCTGCATTTTCCAGGAAGTTCATAGGATCAGAAATGAACATCCGGAGGATCCTTGTGCTGTGATGAATGACCGTGTCAAGGGTTCATTGAAAGTCACTCGGGCTTTTGGTGCCGGTTTTCTCAAACAGGTACTTAAACATTTTACACTTCTTGTTGTTCTTCAACGTTCTTTTTGGCCTTGTTTGATTTAGAAATCCATTACATCTCCTGTAATTATGGCTGTGTATCAGTAATATAGCATTAAGGCATTACAGCCACAGTGATTCATAACGTCCAATCGCAACGATAACTTACTCCTTCACTTCAAGTCCCATCTTGTTAACATGTAGTATGCTTAATCCAGGAAGGGATCTGACCTGAATGAATATGATGATGGTATTAATGTGTACCTGGTACAATATAGACCTGCTTTTCTTACTTCACGAAAGCATTGGGAAGCACTTACAATAATCGCTGCTAGAGAAAATTAGAGAAAGATTTGAGCTGCTAGATGCAACATATGGAGGGCGGAACATACTGCAGACTGTTACTTATACACATATATACACATCTATTTTCTGTACTTTGAAAGATCACTACGATTAGATTTACAGTGTGTCATCAAAAAATAGTTTGCTTATTTCTTTCTGTCATTTCTCTCTGTGTGCAGCCTAAATGGAACAATGCACTTCTAGAGGCATTTCAAATAGACTATGTAGGGACTTCGCCGTACATCACTTGTTTTCCATCTCTCCACCACCACAGATTAGGCCCAAAAGACAGGTTTTTGGTACTATCCTCCGATGGGTTGTACCAATACTTCACCAACGAAGAAGCTGTTTCTGAAGTTGAACTTTTCATTACTTTGCAACCTGAAGGAGATCCGGCACAGCATCTGGTTGAGGAAGTGCTTTTCCGGGCTGCGAAAAAGGCCGGTAAGATGTAGTGAACAATTGAGAAGAAATTGTTCTTACAATAGAAAAGTTTTATCCATTGCAGGACACTAACACAGTGAACTTGGTTTTCGTGATTCTCAGGTATGGACTTCCATGAGTTGCTCCAAATACCACAAGGGGATCGAAGGCGGTACCATGATGATGTTTCTATCATCGTTATTTCATTAGAAGGAAGAATATGGAGATCATGTGTATATAAGTAGAGAAAATCACAGATAAATATTTTAAAAAAAATTATAGAGACAGCCCGGAAAAAAGTCAGGCATTTTCCTCTTCTTCTTTTTTGTTTATATCCTTAATCACCTTTGTAAAATACCAATTAAGCTTCAGGAAGTGGCTGAGGAACTTGGTTGTCCAGTTTTCTGGGTGGTGAGGACTGTAAAGATGTAAACGCTGGTTCTAGTTGATTATAAACTGTCATAGAAAAAAAAAATTGTAATTTTCTAATAAATGACATTCCTTCCAAAAAGGGTTTTGTTTGGCACTATCTCTACCCATCACTTTCTTTCGTGTAATTCTTGTATCAAAAACTTTATTGGATTGGCAACACTAGTCATATCTCAGCATCTGCATCTTCTACTTTTTGTAAGCAATTGGATAGTTTGCTATCCAAATGTTAATTATATGCCAAATAAGAAAATACTAGGTTTTGGTATTTGTACTCCCTTTTCAGCATAACTAGATATCTTGGTTCCACAGTCAACGGGATCTAGCCCAGTGAAAAAAGACCTTGACTTGCTCTCTGCTCTACGTGTGTGAGAAACTCTGCAAGTGCCCAAAAACCTGGCATTCCTCCTTTAGACTATCCTCCTTTAGACTATCGCATGTATTTTTTTAAGAAGATATCTTTGGTTCCACAAAAAGTGAACCTCTTTATTTGTATTGCACTCATTCTATGGGGCATATGCTCTTTGTGAGCTTTCTGTGGTACGCCTAACCCTTCAATCTTGTGCTTCAGCTTGGAGGAAACTTCACCTTTTCTTATTTTAAAAATCATGAGGAACCTAAAGTTGACTTCTGTAAACCACAGATTAAGTCTAGCTGGTGGAGAGTTTCCCACTCATTTCCTATCTTATTAGTGCAAAGTCAGCAGCAGATTGGAAACAGTCAAGCCTTCTTCAGTTGACCATGTCCTAAAAATCCAACCCATTTCTTTAAAACAATGAAATCCAACTATAAAAAAAGACCCAAGATAGAAGAAACCCTTTTGAGTTTTGACTCTAAATTCTTACATACATATGTCTTTTGGTCATGCCACGCAGCAGAATGAGAGCCCCATGCAGAGCAGGACCTTGGCTTTGGAGCTTTAATTACAAATCATAATTTCTCCTAACTGTTATCTACTTCTGAATTCATACTTAATGCAAATGCAGGTGGGGGATGGTTGGATGAATAAAACTCATGAATGATGTAAACCTGTCTGGCATATTGTTGTCATCAAATTGCAAACTGCAAAGCTTTTGATTTCAATTTTCAGTTACATCCTGCTACAGTTAAGCCATTTCAGCACTATCCCAACCAGTTCCTTCTTTGAGAGGGAAAAAGTACAGAACTTTTGTGCTGCCAATTGAAAGTTTTTCTTTGACCCTCCAGAACAAGAGGAAAGGTTTTGGATTATTGCAATAAATGATGTTTGGTTCCAGTATCGAAAATTAAAAGGAGGTTTTTGCAAAAGTCTCATTAGAGTAGTGGTTTGAAGTAATTACTTACCCGGCAAAGTTTTGAGTTTGAGTCCTAGCATCTTTGTAGTGTGTGTGAGTCGCTCATCTCAATAAAAAAAGTCCTAAAAAAAGAAGAAAAAAAAGAGGTGTTTTAAGACTCGCCCAAATTTGTGGTGAGCTGAGCTTCCAATTTCCCTATGAGAAAATGGGCTAGAAACTTCAATCAGCCTAATCAAAGAACATGGGCTTTCTTTACTGTTTTTGGAGCTTTTTGATAGCCGTACATCAGACTTGAGATTGCACATTCGAGGCCCAAAATAATTTCCTAAAGGGTAAATGGTGGAAAACCCCCCTGGACTATTTCGACTGTCGAAATGTCTACCCTAAATTATTTTTTCTGCCAATTTAGCCCTTATAATAAATTTTATTGCCAATTTAACACCTACCGTCAAGTTTCTACACTTCCATCCAATTTTCCATCAATTATAAGGGTAAGTTTGTCATTTTACAAAATACAATATTAATACAAATTTTTTAAAAAAATGTAAACAAACAAAATTCAAAATAGAAAAAAGAAGAAGAAAATTAAACACGGGCATGCTGCAGAACCCCATCCCCTCCACAGCCAAGTAAGGTCCTCCCCCACCACCCCCCCATCTCGCATCCTCACCGAATGGCAAACCCATAACAACCCTAGCATTATGACAAAATAGAGGGTTCTAGGAACTCATTTGGATTTGAGGTTAGGGTTTAAGCTTATTTGTTGTTAGGGTTCTGGGAACTCAATTTTGGCATCGCAGCAACTCATCTCAATAGAATGAAGACTTCTGGGCTTTTTATAATAAAGACAAAATAGAGGGTTCTGGGTCGGCTAAGGAGAGGGCTTTTCGGGGATTCAATAGAAGAAGTTGTTCGAAGTAGCTCTCTTGTTCTTGGCTGCTAGACGAGGAGCTGGGTAGAGAGATAATAGATCCTCCCCCTAGGATGGTAGCTTCTATTCCTTGATTGCCCTGTTAAATAAGGGATTATCTCCTTTACAAGAAACTCACTTTAGCCCCCAACCTTTGAAACTCAAATCACCCAAACCCAAAACCCAGAAAGAGGAAGGAGAAGAAATCCCTAAACCCAAATTGGTTTGCTCAGAAAAAACATAGCAATGTCCATGGCAGTGTTGTAGAGGTGGGTATATCTTCAAGTCCTCCTTCTTCTCCACCTCCGCTACTGCTTTTTCACTGGAAAACCTTGCGGATGTGGGATTGCAGAGAGAGGGTCTGGGGGATGGGGTGGGGAAGATGTTGATTGCTAGGGTTTTTTTTTTTTTTTTTTTTTTTTTTTTTTCCTTTTTTTTGTTTTTAAAGATTTAATTATTACACTCTCTCTCTCTCTCCCCAAAAAATTTACTCTACACACCCAATCACCACAACCAACCACTCATCTCACTGACATAAAACAACTCCTCCCTATCCCTCAACTTAACTAGTCCAATGCCATCACAGCAGCCAATGATCCACCCCCTTCCCCACCTGCAATCAACCCCCACATCCAAAAAACCCAAAATGAAAACCTTATCCCCACCCACAGACCCAAACCCATTTCGCACCGTCCTCCTCCTCAAATTGTAGCTTCTTCACGCGCTCGGAGGTCAGGTCCCACGTAGGAGCAGAGGTTGGTCTTCCATTCACAGTGTATGTGTCTGTGGCTGTGGTTGATTTGGGGAAGAAGGGATTGTAGAGAGTGGGAGAGACAGAGATAGACAAAGAGATATGGAAGGTGAGGTTTTTATTTATTTATAAACTTTATTTCTATTATTATTATTTCAATTTTCAATTTTTTTTTTCATATGGAAATAACCAATTTGCCCTCATATTTAACGGAAAATTGGATGAAATGTTGTGGATTTAGACGGAGGGGGGAAATTGTAGTGGGTTTTGTGTTTTCATTGGAATGAACTTCGTATATATAAGAAGGGTATACTGGTGAAATACCCCCTGAACTTGTACCTCGCTTTCAATTAGCCCCCTATCCTTTTTCTTTAGAAAATTAAGGATATTAACTTTTTTTTTTCGTCAATTTCCCCCCTACCGAACGACTTCCTTTAATCCACGTACTTTTTCATTTTGTAGTATTTGTAAAGGTAAGGGAAATAAAAATCAGAATAATTCAAATATTCATGTGTTAAACGGAAAAAAAATCAGGAATCGAAATAATTCCAATACCTATTGTATTTAAGTAAATATATGCAAAACTAATCGAGTTTGCTCGATGCTTGTGATTGTGTTTGTACCCAGTTTTGGTAAATGGACCAAAAATGGTTTACTTTTCAAAAGAATATTTTAAAGGCCCAGGCCCAACAACCTTTGTCTTTTTCCTCAAAACCAAAGGACTCCTTTTACGTAGAGGGTCGTCAGTATAGAAGAAGTTAGTCCAAGGCCCAAGAACAGGAAGCCCAGACTTTTGAGTCACACTAAAGTTAAAAAGATCGGTAACCATTATACATAGACTCACGTGAGGGTCTGAAGGAGGTTATCACTATTAATGACAACTTGACTCTCTTCTCGCCCAGAAAGGAAACGAGCTGTACGAAAGCCACCAAAACCAGAGAAGGACCAAGCTGCCAACAAGATTTTTGAGTACGAAGGACTCAAGTCAGAAGATTATCACAAAGGACCAGCAATTCTTGTCAGAAACATTTCGTCATCCCTCCTATGAACCAGTTCAG
Organism: Prunus avium; assembly: GCF_002207925.1. The sequence continues at coordinate 201,325 of NW_018921316.1, forward strand.
ATTAGCGAATCAACAGCTGACTTTAGGTAGCAGCGAAATATCCTTTCTCGGCCTTCATCATTTGAAGCTCTCTCCTTGCCTATAAATAAAAAGCTTCCGCCACAGAAGAATGGGACTCTCTCTCCAAACTAGACGCAACGTCTCGAAAATACTTGAAAACTCAAGATCTTTTCAAACCAACCTGCTTAGTTTTCAGATAGCCAGTTGACAACTCCTGCGTTTATCTTTTGTTGCTCTGCCATCTTCATGGTATGATTTTCTTTTAAAATGATCAATTTGAATTCATGTAATCGTCTAACTGGATAGAGAAATCTCCAGTCCTTCTTTGTTTTGTAATTTATATTTTGGATTAGTCAAATGGATTAGTTAAAAGTGCTCCCATCTTCCTTTTATCATTAAGTTAAAACTAGATGAAGGGATTGCAGAATCTATTTTAGCTATTTCATTAATACTTGTCATTTAATCGCTTATATACATATATTATAAATTGTTTCCATAGATAAATTTAATTACCCCCTTTTGCACTTTTAAATTCATCATTCGGACCTAAAGGAGGGATCTGGGCTCGAATAGGGTTGTATCTGTCCAAGAGATAGGAAGTTGATTTGGACCTGAATTACACTATGGGGCCCAAATTGACTATTGGCCCACTCTAAGGGTTGCATGAATTTCAAATCAGGTTGCTAAATCTAAATAGGGTATTGCTAACCACGATCTTGGATTTTTCCTTTACTTGATCAGGTATCGCTCATACTTATCAAGCTGACACCCACGAACGAAAGAAAATTGAAGTCCTCTTAGTTGAGGCATAGAAAAGAACTAATCCAGGCTAGTACCCCCCTTAGAGCACAATGGCTTGAGCAGAAGTCCAGAAAAAGAGCGCGAACATCACCAAATCAACTCACTACACTCACCCACACCAGGTCTATTAGATTGGTCTCATTTCCAATATTGGCACGCCTACGCGATCCTACGAATCAGAGTTGAGATGAGTCGAAGGATAGGGGCCTACTTGAGCCTGCTCGATCCTGTCAAGCTGATTCAACTTTCAATTTTGCTCAGAAGTTGAGAGCTCCCTCATCGCGAGCCAAGAATCACTGAACGGGGCATTAGTATTGATCCAGCGACCTCTCTGCTCCTCCGAGCAAGCTGACCCCTCGTCCGAGCAGAAGGAGTGCCTGATGAAAAAAAGGACCAACAGATTGTCTATATGTAACTTTATTCGAATAGGGTAGGGAGCCCGAAGAATGCTTTTCAATTGATGTTACATGTGTCCCTTCCTACAATTAATTAAAGCAAACTTTGATTCTTATTTGTTCACAAGCCAAACAAATGAAAACATTCCCACCATTTCTAAACACTCAAATGAAAATAAGTGGTGTAGACAGTAACTTCAAATGATTCATTTTGAAGGAATAGGTCCACGATTCCAAGAGCCAATTTCTCAGAACTACAAACAAATGGAGAAGCAACTTACATGAATTGAACTCAAAAACACATATATAATTCAAAATTCAAAACTCATTGCGGGCCTCACTTTCACTACACATTCAAACCAAAACACCGCCTGCGGTCCAGTAGTGTAGTAGAGAGAGAGAGAGAGAGGAGAGAGATAGCAGAGATGTTGACTTCACAACCTCGATACCTTTTATACAATTCAAAACTCCAACAACGACTAATATATATTTACACAACTTCGCTTTCAAATTGGAATTTTCAATACAAACCATCTGACATATGTGACCCTCACGTTGGTTCCAAAATCACGACCCTCACGTCGGTTCCAAAATCACTCAAATTTACTTATTTTTTTGTACTTTAACAAATAAATAAAAAACTTTGAAACCTTCTCCTATCCTGTAGCACTCTTGAAATTAACTTAAACTATTGACATTTGTGTCTCATTCTTCCCTTTGATTACATATGCAAGTCTAGCTTGGTCGAATAATACCAAACTGGTCTAGAAAAATATCTTGTTCTCTTTTTCTCTCTCATTTTGCTCATCTAAGACATGTCTATCCTAAGCAACAACAGTAGCAGCAATGGTGCGCCCTCATTTCATGAGTTCAAGAAACAAGCTTCTTTTTTCTTTAAGGAGAAGATTAAGACTGCAAGATTAGTCCTCACAGATGTTACACCAGCACAACTGTAAGAATACTTAGAAATTAGCATTTCTCTGTTTTCATTTGTTGAGTTTTCATTTATGGGATTTGGTTTGTTGGTCTGGTTTTGGTCATGGAACTTGTTTCTGGCTTTGGATTCTGATGTGATGAACTTTCTGGGTGGTGCTTGATTAATGTCTTAAGATTGACTGAAGAAGCTACAAATGGAAATCCATGGGCACCAGACACAAGGACCTTGGGTTCAATTTCAAAGGCTGCTTTTGAGCTTGATGATTATACAAGAATTGTGGAGATTTTGCATAAAAGGTTTCTGGGTGTTTTTGCTTTCTTTTCTTCTATTTATTACATAAATTTGGTGATTATATGATGATGTTTCTATGTTGTTATAAATTGTGCATCAGATTACTGAAGTTTGAAAGGAAGAACTGGAGGGTCTCTTACAATTCTCTGATTGTAGTAGAGCACTTGTTGACTCATGGACCAGAGAGTGTTGCAGTTGAGTTTGGAGTTGACAAAAATGTAATTGAGCAGATGGGAAGCTTCCAGTACATAGATGAAAAAGGGTTTGTAATTCTGATATAGTTCTTCCTGCAAATGTGTCTTTTGGTGCTATGTGTTTTCTTTTCTCAATGAATATAGTTCTAACAGATCTAAATATTTACATGCAGATTCAATTGGGGCCTTGCTCTTAGGAAAAAGTCAGTGAGAATAGTGAAGCTGCTAGAGAAAGGTCCTCTTCTCAAAGAAGAGAGAGACCGAGCTCGGAAGCTAACGAGAGGGATTCAAGGGTTTGGAAGCTTCTGCCAAAGATCATCTCATTCTCCAGCACAAGGCATTTTAAGAGAATCATCCTTTGAAACATATGGAAGGTCTAATTCTCAATCTCACTTCAGCAACCATGAAAACCAAGAAAATCAGTTTCCAGCCCCCACCGCGGATGAATTTACCAAGAAAGTTGAAGAATCAAAGCAGAGCAATGAAAATGTTGTGATCAATGAGGCTGGCAAGGGAGCAAAGAATTCAAGTTGTTGTGGACGCTTTGGAGATGGTGAGGTGGCTCAGAAACCTGAAACTCAAACAAGTTTTAAATTAAACATGATTCCAAACAGGGAAGAGTTAGATAGATGGAACTGCATGGGGGAGTCTAATCCACTTTTGGGTGGTAAGAGAGATGGGACCAGAGTTGAAAATTCTGCTGAAGATGAACACCCTTTCAATGAAATTAACAATCAAAGTGCAGTTTCATTGATTGCTGCAAGTAATGCACTCATATAAAAAGAAGAAAAGAAATAACTGTCTGCAAATTTCTTCCACTGAATGTGGAATCAGCTACTTGGTTGATATTTTATTGTTCCTACATAATGTGTAGTTTGAAAATTAGGCAATAGCCAAGACTAAATCTTCTACCTTGATTTTCCTCAATTTTGGTGAATTTAAACTTAAACCATGGTTGATGCATAATGATTCTCTCCATTTAACTTTATAAGGCTTTCATAGTTTGGTAGCTTTTCTACAAGATGCCATTTTCCTCAATGCTTCGGATGCCAACCAACTTTCCTATCATTTGATGATATACAATGGTTACAAGAAGCATCTACACGTGAGAATGACAAAGCGACGTAAATACATACATACATACATACATACATACATACATACATGAATGAAATTATTGAGATTTCAAGACTTGCAAAGCCAATCTTGAATAGCATGCCGTAGGGCATGGTTGGGAGTGAGATGCAAGTGACTCAATTTCAAATTGGTCATCGGAGACGTTTCGCGACAATTTTGCAACCATCCACGCAAAGCTTCGCCTTCGTATGTGAAGCCATCAGCTGCCACCTGAGGGTCGTGCATTATTTCCTGAAACCAACCAATAATGTGCGTAAGCCATTGGCCATGAAAGTCGAACTACAAACTGGACAGCAAATTCCAGCTTAAGTTTGAACCCTGTTTACTACATTGCCTCTTGTGTTCAAGTTAAAAGCTTGGAGCTCGTATGGTGCATATTTTGCAATTCATGAGCTCTCACAAATGCGAAACCCTGGTTGAACTAAATTCAGGTCTAGGGCTTCACAGCACCTTCTTGAATTGACGAGAAAAAAACCAATTGAACCCAAGGGGTTATTAGAATTTAGAACATAGAGCAACTGAGCTTGGAGAGTCTGATCCCAACCTTTTTTTTTGGGTCAATGTCTGATCCCAACCTTAGGCTTATGAGTTTTAGGGTAACCTAGTGGTTGATCAGCTGATTTAAAAAATTCGGCACTTCATAACTGGTCATTATAATAGTGCTATTCCTCAACTAAGTTATAAACGAGAGTATCACTCACCTGAAGGATCGGGCACAAGAAAAAAGATGGCACTGGTCGCTCTTCGGGGGCATGCAACTGATGCAATTCCCTCACTAAAGCTGGTGTAATCTCTGGTCTTTCGATACTATTCAATTCGCAGCATTGCAGCCCAAGGTCTACCAATCGCCTTGCCACAGTTATAGGCCATTCTCCAGCTGAGGAATCCAGAATTGATGCCAAGTTTCCACATAAAACTGCCTTGCGCACCTCACTTGCTAAGCCAACTGGAGGCCTTCTGGTGACTAACTGAAGAATGATTAGCCCAAAGGAATAAATATCAGACTTGGGAGTCAGGACTCCAATTCTCTGAAGCTCTGGATCTGTGTAAGGAAAAGCACCCTTTGGCTCAGTACCCCGGCAGAAACTTCGACAATAAAGATTGTCTTCAGTTACCAGCCTGCAAATCCCAAAATCACAAATCTTGCAACTAAGTTCTGAATCTAGTAGTATGTTTTGGGGCTTCAAATCACCATGGACAATCTTTTCAGGTTTAGAAGAGTGCAAGAAGCAAAGGGCACTAGAGATTTCAGCAATTATCCGTGTTCGGGTCTTCCATGGCACTGATGAAACGTTGCTTTTCCTGAAAAGATGGTCTTGGAGGCTCCCATTGGATAAGTGCTCGTACACAAGCGACCAGGCTTCTGGACACACACCAAGCAAGGTCACAAGATGAGGATGCTGTAATTTTCCAAGTACTTGTACCTGCAAGCACAAAATAAATATTATTGCAGATCTACAATATTAGATGAGGGGTACAGAATCAAAGAAAGGCAAATATGTGAGCATCATTTGAAGTACCATAGATATTAACCACTCCATCAGTTTGACATAAATTATGAGAGAGAGGGGGAGAGAGAGAGAGAGAACCTCTTGTTGAAACTCTGCTTGTCCTTGCATGTTATGTGGATGCAACTTCCTTATAGCGACAGTTCTGCCCATCATTTCCCCCTTAAAAACACAACCGTATCCTCCCTGCCCAATTTTGAAGCTCTCAGAAAAATTGCATGTTGCAGTTTGTAGATCTGACAATGAGAATTCTGACAACTTTGGCAGTTCTTCAGCAGACCCAATGAGCCCATTGCAGTTTGCAGCTCCAGCCTGTCGATGATTTCTCCACCGCTCAAGCCAGCGTAGGGCTTCCATCTTCTGTCGTTGAATACTCTGTTTTTCTTGCTGAAGAGTTGCAATTGAAGTCTGAATTAGTCTCACTTCCCCAGAAGCTTCATTAAACCTACGATTTGCTTCCTGTGCTCGACTGTCTAGAAGGGCAATATTTGTCATGGTCCTCTTTATCTCTCTACTAACTTCTTCTTTCTCCTGCAAGAGTTTTTGTTGTTCCCCTATCGTAGTTCTCAGGGCATCCTCAGCCTCTGTTCTAAGTTTAACTTCACGGGCATGGGCTAACTCAAATTGCTTGACCTGAATAAAATGGAGCGAAACAATTTGGAGTTCAGGAGTAATTCACAAGATTCAGGAATCAATTATTTCATTTAAATTCATAACCTAGCTGTGAAGATGATCAGATCTGTTGTTATGACCCACCAAAACAAAGTCCCCAAAAATACTTCTCCTAGAACTTCCTTAACCAGAATTTTTGACGTTACTAATTTTCTGGTGTCTTTCCAGCAGCCAAGTTTTATATTAGGATCAAGAAGACATAAATGTTGGAAGCCAAACAGAAAATGAAGGTATAAGTAGAATTTACTTTAACTTCTTCTAAAGATGGCCATCTACTGCACCTGCCTAAAAGGATTCACAAAAGCAGTAAAGATAACAGCCATGTTTAGAAAGATATATTTGCATTTGTTATATTTCAGGTGAAAGAACCTTTTTTCCTGTAGAAGGAAAATGAAATTTGAAAGTATTGACAAGTTCCCTTTGTCACATAACAAAAAATTACTTTTAGTGATAGCAATGGGGTGTACGTCGGTTTGAAACCAATACAATTTAGTCAATCCGCATTGGATGATCGATTTTGATAATGGAGAAATACAATAATGAAATATTAAACATTTATCCTTAGGTTTAATCTAATCAAACATATTAATAGACATAAATGTAAAATATAAATGAAAATTGTTTTGATTATATAACATATTAAACATAACTCCATTAAATGACTTAAAATATTTATAACATTTTCAACTATAAATACCTACAAGGGCAAAATAAGCATAAAACTAACTAGATTGGATTGGATTTGATTGGATTCTCAAAAGCAAATCCATCATCCGATCCAATCATGTCGGTTTTGAAAATTACAGATCCAATCCAATCAGCCAAATCATCGAAACCGATTGAAATTGGATTGGATTGGATTGGATTGATCAGTTTGGGCGGATTGGACTGGATCTTGTATACCACTAGATAGCATTCATAGTCAAAAACTTGAAATAGAATTTATCATGTCATACCCTAACTCCTAGGAGCCATAATACTGAAAATGCAAGTCCTAAAACTGAAATAGGAACACCAACTCGCAGTTACCTTGTAGATAGCTTTCATAGCTTCTGATTCTAAATTTCTGCGCTTCAATAGCTCTGCAAATGCCTTGTCCTTTGATGCCTCAGCTTCTAATGTAGCTTCTGCAAGCCTACCATATAAACTCTGTTCCTCAACATTTATATCAGAATCTGAAGACATCCTTCCCTCGGCAGAATTATATCCTGAACCAGAGCTTGTACTTGAACTAATTGAATTATGAATATTGTAGGGTAAGGACGTATTTGTAGAACAAGATAAAGTTGGTGATGCAGCCGATTCTTGGTGAAATTCCTTATTTTCTCGAGGGAGAACTTTGGCAATCTGCAGTTGCCTACATGAAGGCGGAGAACTTTGGCCTTCTGAAGCTTCTCTCGTCCAGACATGTTTCCCTTTGTTGATAAACCATATTTCACAAAACAAGGCAGCATATTTGGCAGCATAATTTGCTTTGCTGGAGTTCTTTTTCACCTTCATGCAACTGTATTAAAATATTAGGAAGACATGCTTTGCAACTATACTAAAATTTCAAAGAAATACATAACGAATAATATATGTCCAAAAATATAACATTTAAGTTTCACGAAGAAGAACAAGAAAACTAGCAACATGTACTTTTCATTGCATTATCTGATAAAGGAAAATTTTCAGAAAACAGAAGTTCACACGTACTTTTTCGTTTTGTTTATCACTTGGTAAATTTACTTAGACAACTGGGGTGGGTTCAACTCCTACTTACTGGAGGAGGAGTATATCCATGGACCCTGAAGGAGTCCCACCCTGAAGATTTGGGGGCACAAGGTGAGTTCTTAAATAGGCCCACAAGACAAAAGTTGCTGATATCTATACTTTCTAAGACAAGAAAAAACAACACATAATAAATTCAAAGTTAATACAATAAAACTTAAACCACTTGAAATGAGGTCACCTATCTGGTGTATAAGTAAACATAGCTTTACTGTTCTGTCAAAGATGATACATGCACGGTTGGGCTGAAGTCAGGACCCTGGCCAAAGGTCAAAATCTGGAGGCCCTAGGGGGCCACCTCATTTGCCTACCCCAAGGGAGGAGGGATGACCAGTGGACCATAGCATAATCAGTTCACAAATACACTTTAACAATGTTTGAGGAAGCTTTTCAGAATTTTTTATTTTTATTGCAGTATGAATAAGCTGGATAAGAAAATTTTGTTGTCTAAGTGATTAGCAATTTAACACAACCACAGATTTAAATCCATTGTGCACTTTTACAATTATGTTAACTTTTGAAAGTAAACCATTCAACTTCCAGTGGAAAATTACCCAAATGATTTATGCACCACTTACTTTTCTGGTACAGCCCCCATAACAAGCTTCCTAACCCCATGTCTGTTGACCAAGTCTACAATTCCTTTCTGAATTTCACCAGCTTCAACCATGGCAATGCTTGCTTTAACCTGTAAAGTAAATGCTTACAGTGATGCTAATATACTTCTTTAGAATAATTGAATTTTACAAGAGATGTGTAAATTTCAAATCAGTAATGAAGCAATTGTCATTTAAACGAATGTCGGATTTTGCTGCATAGCATTTCACAAAATTTTAACACTAATACTCAACTACCTATTGCATAATGTTCTCAGCCCCGACTCAAAAGGTATTGGGAGAAATAAAGTAATGGAATAAATTAAGGCTTCTTCTGAAAATAAAGAACATCATAATTGCGAGCAACTATGTTTACCAAAATTTTGCATCATACAAACTGCTCAAATTTATAATTGTAATGATACTAAATGCTAAACATAAAGAAACCAAGCACACCTTTGCTCTAGAGCAAACCCTCAAATAATTTTGCAAAAGCTTCATTTTCCGTTCCCCTTCCTCCCTTCTGAAAGCAGACACCACTTCGGCATTTGCTTGACTTGCTGGTAGCTTTCCTACTGCACAATGTAATCATGAATGAAACACAATTTCAAACAAATCAAAGTAGAAGAACAGAAGTCTCAGATTGCTTAGCAAACGCCTGGTAAATAAGAACCGAAAAGTGGACCCGGTAGCACAGCATAATTGAATAGAGTTTTCCTAGATTCGTCATTGTCTTAAGAACCCTTTTATTTCTCGGATGCCAAATAGAGCAACAAACAGAAAATAATTGACATTCATCCACAACAAGTCGTTAAAGGGTCAATTTTTTTCCACATTTTAAAATGTTTTCAAACACTTTCTTAATTCAAAGAAAAACCTAAAGACCAATGTATGCATATTCCTCAGAAAATATATAATTAAAATTTCAGTAAGAACTCAATAGAAATCAAAGAAATTTAGAGCCTTCCCACCAAAAAAGAGAATAATTCAGAGCCCTATAAAGAAACACAGAGAGAGAGAGACTTACAGAGAGTCGGAATGAGCTGAGAAGGCTGATGAACATGAAGTATACAAATTTCTTTACAGCCAAAGTGCTTGAAAGTCCAATGAAGCAAGCTCACAGCTTTCTCAACAGACTTGCCAACTGCCACATGTACCTTATCAACGCCGCCACCACTATCTTCTTCTTCAAAAATCTCAGCCAAATGAGAGGTAGTGGGCGGCGGGACAAACCCACGTCGGAAACTCACCGGAGACGAGAACCCAGAAAGGGATTCACCAGCTGAGCCGTGCAATGGATGTGAAGGCTGTATCAGCTCCATGGAAGGGTCAAGCTCAAGCAGCTCCGGTGATGGTGGAGTTAGGCTTTAAGCTATGTGGGTTTGTGTTGAGAGGTAATTGGCATTTGATATTACTGATATTTGGTGGAATAGGTTTGGATTTGTTGGAGCTCTTTCTTCTTTGTTTCGAAAGGAGGCTTGACCTTTTGTGCTGACTTGATTGTGACAGAGGAAATGTTGACGGTGGAGGAAGAAAGAAATTTTCTTTTTCCTCTGTTTTCTGGTGAAGATTTTATTTTTAAAAAAAAATAAAAATTAGAGAGTATCTTCATGGTCATGTGGGGGCATCTTTGGATTCTTTTATTGGTATTTTGATTATAAAAAAATTCATTAAACTTGATAATCATATACAAAACAACAAATAGCTATAGTTGCCCAATAAGATCAATGAATGATTATTTTTTTCAATAACCCAACTTTATAAGGAAAATATTTCTTAACCCAATTGTTTTTTCCAGTTTTTTTTCCTGAAAATTTTCTGATAATAAAGAATTTTGAAAAGGAAATTGGACTTTTTTGTTATATAATTTCCAAGAAATGATATATGTGATAGAGTTAAGAAAAAACAAAATAGGTTCTCATCATCTTTCAACCCGAAAAGCTAAAGATGTGGACCGCAGTGCAATTGGCACACATGAAGATGCAACTTGTTGCGTTCAATTGAGCATATGCTCTTATTGGTTAGTCAATTAAGAATTTAGTATTAAAAGGTTGGTCTACAACAAAGACAAAAAAAAGCAAAAAACAAAGCAAACGACTCTTTCCCTACGACAGAGAGTAATTAATTTTCTTTTAATAGTTATTAATCCTTGCTGTCTTTTGCTCACCACTTTAATCATAGGTGTACCCTTATTACCATCCTCAATGCTTGACACGTGTTCATAGACATAATCATAGTTAACTTTTGCTTTGTATTTATGGAATCATTATTATACCTATGGACACGTATCAAGCATTGAGGATGGTGGTGAGGGTACATCTATGGTTAAAGTGGTGAGCAAAAATGCTCCCAACCATTCCCTAATTTTGCAGGCATTTGAGTCATTGGAGCCTTAAATGCAGAGCAATTGTCGATATATACGTTTCATTTCATTTCATTTCTTATCATAAGACTTTAAGCTTTACCTAACTAATAGCCGTACTTGAAATCCTTACATATCTAATATTTAAATTTAACGGCTATTGTCTCAAGTCACCACACCAACAAAGAAATTGTCTCAAGTCACCAAAGTAAAACTAGTGGGGCAGCTTGTGTGGGTATCATTCCAGCGTGAATAACGGCTACTTAGTAGTTAGGAATTTACGGACAAATTATTATAAAGTATTGATGCTCATATGAGAATTAATTATATCACATGATCGTATTTCAGTATTATATAATAATTACTTAATTCCACGTACAAGGGCATGATAAATGCCATTGATGGATAACCGTGGGCACAATGAAGGCTCTCTTAAAATGATTATTGGGAGGAACACGTGATATGTTCTATTTGCAGATTTGGTTTGATCATCAACAATGAAGTAACTTCCAACCAACCACTATAACTGTCCAACAACCCAATACCAGGCAGCGACCAACGACCAACCACGAAATCATATAACAAGAGAATTAGTTATATCACATGATCGTATTTCAGTATCATATAATAATTACTTAATTATTGATGCTCATATTATAACAAGAGAATTAGTTATATCACATGATCGTATTTCAGTATCATATAATAATTACTTAATTCCACGGACAAGGATAAATGCCATTGATGGATAAACGGGCACAATGAAGGCTCTCTTAAAATGATTATTGGGAGGAACACGTGATATGTTCTATTTGCAGATTTGGTTTGATCATCAACAATGAAGTAACTTCCAACCAACCACTATAACTGTCCAACAACCCAATACCAGGCAGCGACCAACGACCAACCACGAAATCAACTTTTGCCTAAAGCCTTCAAGTCAAGTCTTAAGGAGATGAGCAAACTCTTCGAGGACGATCAATGGCCAAGGTCAAGTCTAAATACTGTTAATACTAACAGACTATTGCTCAAAATAAGAAGCATTGAGATTGAGCTTCAGATTTGGTCTCAACCATTTGTTTGGTAAGCAAGCAAACAGGAACTGAAGAGACCAGGAAAAGAAACTTTTAGATTCGGACGATTCCATAAGAACTCCTAAATCAAACAAGTCCTCGGAAAAAATACTCATTGAAACAGGAACTTCTTAAAACTTAATTGTATGAACTTATTAAACTATACTTCAATTCATCTGGGCAATAACAGAGCCATTACAAATATATAAAATGAAGGAGAAACATTAACTTATTAAATCATCAGAGGCCCTCAAGAATTTAAATGGCAGCATATTAGATTTTGAATCAGCGAGGAGGTGGGAGGACCAAAAAATTTATAAATGGCAGAGGCTTTAGCATTGAACGAATACTTGTTCAACGCTTAATACAAAAAATAACAACTAAACAGTTCAACTCTCTGCCATAACCTCCACATCTCGTAGTTCATTGTTTCAACAACACTGGACACAAAAGTTTTGAGAGAACCAAAGGTAGAGTAAAAACTTGCGAGCTGCAATTGTTGTGCCGTAAAAAACTAGACATCACACACTCCCATACCAGGGCCTTAAAAGCACTTCCTGTGTACAATTGATGGGCCAGATTCGTCATACTCTGCCTTTGCGATCCACATCTGCATTCCAAAAGTAAACAATAGAGCTCCATTAGCATTACTAATATAATAATTATAAAGACTCAGCTATTCCCCTAAGGAGAAAAGTAAATCAGAGAAACAGAAAACTATGATTTGTTAATAAGGGTTGGTTAACAAAAATATGGTTCACTCAGTGCTCTCCGAATCATTATTGGTGTCATATATACTAAGATAACATACCTGCTGGAAAGTGCTAAGAGATGCAAGGATGGATCCACCAATCCAGACACTGTACTTCCTCTCAGGTGGAGCAACAACCTTGATTTTCATGCTGCTAGGTGCCAAAGCTGTGATTTCTTTGCTCATTCTGTCAGCAATGCCAGGGAACATGGTAGACCCACCACTAAGAACAATGTTTCCATACAAATCTTTCCTAATATCGACATCACACTTCATGATAGAGTTGTATGTGGTCTCGTGAATGCCTGCAGATTCCATTCCAATCATAGACGGCTGGAAAAGTACTTCTGGGCAGCGGAAACGCTCGGCACCAATGGTGATCACCTGCCCATCAGGCAATTCATAGCTTTTCTCAACAGAAGAACTAGTCTTTGACGTTTCAAGCTCCTGCTCATAATCAAGGGCAATATATGCAAGCTTCTCCTTCATATCCCTGACAATTTCACGCTCAGCTGTGGTGGTGAAGGAATAACCACGCTCTGTCAAAATTTTCATAAGGGCATCGGTGAGGTCACGACCTGCTAAGTCAAGACGAAGGATAGCATGCGGGAGAGCATATCCCTCGTAAATGGGGACAGTGTGACTGACACCATCTCCAGAGTCCAGAACAATACCTGCATGGACGTTCGAGGGAGAAAAATTACAAACAAATAATTGAGAGATGGAAGCCAAAGAAACATTGTACACCCTAAATTAGATGTAACATACAAGTAGAGAAAAAGAAGGAGAGGGGGCCATTGTTGTTGGTATGAACATACAGAAACCATTTTAGTCAACTAACACCTGCGATATAAATTTTTTTTTTTTAAAAAAAAGAGGTTTTAGAAGGGAATCCCTTGCTGCAGTAAGAATAAATTTCACCTAAACTATACTGAAAACAGAAATTCCTTCAACCCTATTGGTTTAAACTTGGAAGCACAAAACTATCCTCCCTTATAAACTTATAAAAACCATTTCACTTTTTTTTCAATGCTAAACACAGTGGCACATGCTTTATCTTAGGAACACTTCAATACTGATCACAAATCAATTTGCAAACCAAGCTCTTTGAAATGCTAACTAACAGCATCTTAAACACATTGCATGACTTGATTGGTCCATTTAAGTCATTCACCACAGAGAATCAACCGACTCCGAATAAATTCAAATCCATAACATGCTAAATTATTCAAATTGCTCACCAGTTGTACGACCACTGGCGTAGAGGGAAAGAACAGCCTGGATGGCTACATACATGGCAGGAGTGTTGAATGTCTCAAACATAATTTGGGTCATTTTCTCACGATTAGCCTTTGGGTTCAGAGGTGCTTCAGTGAGTAGAACTGGATGTTCTTCTGGAGCCACACGAAGTTCATTGTAGAAAGTATGATGCCAAATCTTCTCCATATCATCCCAGTTGCTCACAATACCATGTTCAATCGGGTATTTCAAAGTCAATATACCACGCTTAGACTGAGCCTCATCCCCAACATATGCATCCTTTTGACCCATGCCAACCATCACACCTGTGTGACGTGGGCGGCCAACAATGCTAGGAAAGACAGCCCTTGGAGCATCATCTCCAGCAAACCCAGCCTACAAGTTGACATTGCAACATAACCATTATATTTTAAGACTGAAACTGCAGATCATGCACATCTTTGCCAGACAAACATTATACAAAAGGTCAACAGAAAAATTTAGTCAGCAATATTTGGAGTTAAAAGTGTCCTGATGCCATACCTTAACCATTCCTGTCCCATTGTCACACACAAGTGGTTGAATATCCTCAGCATCGGCCATTTTTCTAATACCAGCTGTAGAGACGTATCAACTGAAATATAATGGGACAAAATATGAACACTAGATAAATAAAAACACTACAGAGGTAAAAAAATAAATCATGAATTTCATAAACATACACAAATATTAAGTTTTACACCACTTCATTTAATTTAACACACATAATAATACGATAACCGAAATGATCAACTAGTTCGCACACCAATGGTGGTGAATGTACCTTAATAGATTCTTAGTTTCATCACTTATATAGCAAAACAAATCAAATTTTCATAATTACCGGAATAATTCACAATTCTTGTTGGACGAAGCCCGTACAATAATGAAAGGAAAACAAGAACCACACTGAAAATTCCATCCTAACAGCACTCCATTCGAGTGATATTTCAAAAAAACACGACTTATGCGAAAGGCAATAGTCAATCGAGATAAATTCTTGAATCTAAGCAATTTGTGCGCCTCATTCATTTCACAGCTATACAAAATCTCAAAATTACGTTGCTTTGCATTATTAAATTATGAAATGTTTCATCAAGAACCGAATTCTCTATGAAACAAATTAATAATATATAACAAACAAAATCAGATTGTATATGCCAATGCATTATTCAGAATCCAATAGCCACCTCACAAATCCAAAAGAAACGACAAAATAATTCCAACAAATTCAAATTCCCGCAAATTCACGATCACAGATTAACAATGCAGGCGATCCAAAACAACAGGTCGGCCAAAATTCACAAAATTGCGAACGAAAATGAAACTGTCCTCTATCCAAAACCGTCCCAGAGAAAAACTTGAAATCGGCAATGACGACATTAGATTAAAAAGATTGTTACGCTTTGTTTGGTTGCAAGGAAAGCGTTTGATTTTCTCGGAAAATGAATGCAGAAGAGAGATCTGACCTTTGATTTGGCGTCGACGAAGGAACACTCGGATCTCAACAGCGGTGCGCGCCTTAGGGTTCAAAATTTAGACCTCAAACCCCACCTCAAATTCGCTTTTTAAATCCACCACTCTCTCAACGTTCAATGAGGGCCGTCGGATCTGTTGAACGAGATCTCAGTTCGTGGCGACGCGTGCCCTTCTGATCTGGGGCTCTCCCGTAACTACAGGCTGTTTCAAATGCTTTGTCAATCAATCCAGGTGTTAGGAGGGAGAGCTTTACTTTTTCCAAATTCTTAGTTTCCTTTTGGACCATATTTCTTGGGCTTGGTTTTCTGGGCCTTAAAATACATTAACCCAAATCTCAACTTAAACGCATAAGGCTAACCCAGTTATTAACTGGGGAAAATGAAATTTGGTATAGTGGATTTTGGGCTGATAATTTTTGACATGACTTGTGGATAAGGGGGTTGTGGGAGGGGTTCAATCTCACCATCTAATAAGAGAGAAAATACTGGACTTGAACTTTTATAATAATTGAATGGTTGGATTGAACCCCTCACCAAAATCCCCCATATTGTAGAAGCTCATACTCGAACCCAAAACAAAAGTAGTTGATTTTGGGTTGATTATTGTTTGACAAGAATACTATGGCATAACGTAGAATTCTATAGTGAGGGCCTTATAAGGCCCTTAAATGAGGTCATATCTCTTGATTATTAGATCAAATTGATTAGTTGTTTAATCAGCTTGGTTAGTTTGATCTAACTGTTAAGAGATAGGGCCTCATCTAAGGGAATAAGACCCTTACTATAGAACAACTCATGGCATAACTCACTAAACACGAACAATAAACATGTCAGAAGAGGACCTAAAAACCTTCATACCTAATGTCAAAAGCAGACCAAGTCATCAATGAACTCTGTAATACCTTGGTGAAGAAAACATCAACAAGTGAATGGCAATGACCACTCAGCATCCACCTGGACATTTCGAAAAATGTCACCCATATTCTCCATATCCCCATATGATCTGCAAGCACCAATTGATAGAAAAGCCCCCCAATCTAGCAAATCCACCTCTTATACAAATAAATCTAAATAGATCTAAAACCTAAAACCCAAAATTGTAAAAGTAAGCATATCATGGGAAATAGGCACCAGATCTATGAAGATTGATCATAAAACCAGCCACCGAACTGGTATAAATCCCAAAAAACTAGGTAAGAGACAAAACCTTGCAAGATTGCAAGGATGGAAAAACCTAGCACCAAAAGGCTAAGGGAAAAAGCTCTCCACATATAGCGGGGGTAGAGGCCTGATTTATTGTTTCAGATAGGGTAGTTCCAGGGAAAAACCCCTAAAACCAAAGGGGTGATTGTGCTATGGTTTTCTTTTTGGCTTCTCGAGGAAAAGAGTCAAGAAAAAGCAAGAGAAATTAGTCTCTATCTAAATTGTTCTTGATCACTAAGGGGGTGTATTCAATTAGGTTTGTATAAGATTTTGAAAGATTTTTTTTAAGTGACAGATTTCCTGGAATTGTATAACTCCTATAGGTTTTACCGGGATTTTTAATAAACTTGCATAAACTTTTATTATAGACTTCCATACTTTTATATGAACTTTTGTTAAAGATTCAGATCAATTTGCATAGACATTATCACTTTTGTTACAAGCCTGCTGAACCACGCTTGCAGCTTGGGCAGCTGTAGAAGCACCGGATACTTTCAAGAATAGACCCCACATGTTTTGGTTATATGATTCAAGTGCGTTGAAACCTGCGGAGGTGGCATTACTCCTCCATGTATTAAATTTGTTTTTATTAGCTGTTTTATGCTTTGGAGTCTACAGCTGCTGTGAGGAATTCCATGCAGTGGCTGACTTGGAACCATTCATAGGTGGTGGAACTATTTCTACAGCAAGAAATGGTTCATGGCAATTGGGGCAAAGAAGATTATGATTAAGGTTCAGCTGAGAAGTGTGTCAAGGTTCAGCTGATTTCATGCAGAAGATTAGGCTAAATTCCCCAATAAGAAATTTCAAGGAATCCCCATTAGGGGGTTGTCTCCCAAACGCTCCCCGAATCCTCGATTTTTTTATTAAGAGAAATATTTACCTTACATTATAACACTTCAATTTCACCTTAAACTATCATTTAACTTAGTTAGATTCAATTGAATTATAAAATTCAACTAAACTAATCCAAATCATCTCAATTTAATTTATTTATTTTAACTTCATATTATCCACACCAAAGTCATCTAAATATAAAATTCAACTCAACGATCATGTAACTTTTTGCTTGTTATTATATTATATATAATTATGAAGTAAAAATAAATATATCACTTATCGCCTCAATTGGGGATTTTTAAAATTCAGGGATCCGCGTACTCGCCTCGAATTTTCCCCTGTTAGGGGCGAGGACCCAATGGGGACCCACCCTGGTAAGGGTTTTTGTCATGCCTACCTCAGACTAGGACTCCCTTTAGATAGTTGTCTTGATGATCTCGAAACATCCTAGCTTCTCTAGTCAGCCTTACCCACATTGGGCCCAAACTCATGGACCAACGGACCTACAAGCCCACCTGAGCTACGATAGGAAAATTATATGACGATCAGGCTCAAGCCTAGCTCGACCACTTGATATATCCAGCTCAGCTTGACCACCTTGACTTGAGCTTAGCTCGATCTCGTGTTTTTGCTTAGCTTGGTCTAAAGGTATTTTACCTCACAAACTATTAATGTGTTTGTATGAGATGTGCTAGCTACAACTATATGACTATTTTTTACGGCTTATAAGTGATATGTTCAGCTTAGAAATAAAGGAAACTTACTTTTAAGCTTTTGTTCATAACGTACGTGGGTGAGCCTAAACAAAACAAGATTATCAATAAATTGAGTTAATATTGGGTTAGTTGAGAAGCTTAATTAAATGAATTATATTTGAATCCAATCATATTTGAATCGACTATTTTTGACACAAACACGATCCATTAATTCGAATTGACACCCTAACTAATGGAAGAGGGGGGAACAAGTTGTACAATGTGATTCCTCGTTTGCCTTCTACCTACTAGCAATACTTCCAATGTATATATATGTGGTAGGGTTTGGCTGCAGGCACACCAACTTTTGGCCTCACTATATAATTACCCAGCTTCAAAACTCCCCCATCTTTTTCCCACATCCTAATCTTCCCTGCAGAAAGCTGTGGGCAAGTCATCAAGAGCAAATATCTTTCTTATTTTTTTAGTGTAGGAAACAAAAGCGCGCGAAAAGAAAGGAGGAAAAAAGGGTTGAAAAATAGGAGGGGGTTGAGATGATTGTGAGAGCTGGGACATGATGATCGAAGATGGAAGGGGGAAGCAAAATGATTAGGCATGAGCATGAGAAGCAATTATGTGCCATGAGAGTTTGTGTGTAATGTACTCTATCTTTACTTTTTTATATATATTATATTATATATTTTAGCTTCTTACCCCACGTTATCATAACATGCTAATCCTTTCCATCACCACAATAATCATGGATTAATATATTAGTTAATTAAACAACCTAAACCCGGAAAACAATAAAGAAAAAGCTAATTGTACTTCTGGAACATTTATTTGGGACTATTTTAATTAATAAGTTTTATGCATACATTTATCCTATGTTAATTAATAAACTATTAGTCTGGATTATACATCATATGATTGCATATTCTCAGTGAGAAAATAAACATTTCTGAATATCCTTCCTTCCTCATGAGTCATCAGCAGTTCTTTCTTTTATTTTATTTTTATTAGAATTCAAGAATATTATTATTTATTTTTGAGTTTTTACTATTAAACCTGCATAAATGTTACAAATAAACCTGTGGCGGCAAGGGATTTATATGTTCGGATAGTACTAATAAAAATATAAACGATGCCTAAATTTGGTTCAACAGCGGGACGACCTCTTCAAGATCGAGGTCGGGCAATTTGTCCAAACTAGGTCGGCGTGACCAACCAAATCGTCCTCCAGAACTTGCAAAACATAATAGCTAATGAGGGTGACACCAGCTCCCCATCCTTACCCCCGTCCACGCCCCCATCCCCAATAAGAAATTTGAAGGAATCCCCATTGGGGGGTTGTCTCCCAAACCCTCCCCGAATCCCCGATTTTTTTATTAAAAGAAATATTTACCTTACTTTATAACACTTCAATTTCACCTTAAACTATCATTTAACTTAGTTATATTCAATTGAATTATAAAATTCAACTAAACTAATCCAAATCATCTCAATTTAATTTATTTATTTTAACTTCATATTATCCACACCAAAGTCATCTAAATATAAAATTCAACTCAACGATCATGTAACTTTTTGCTTGTTATTATATTATATATAATTATGAAGTAAAAATAAATATATCACTTATCGCCTCAATTGGGGATTTTTAAAATTCAGGGATCCGCGTACTCGCCTCGAATTTTCCCCTGTTAGGGGCGAGGACCCAATGGGGACCCACCCTGGTAAGGGTTTTTGTCATCCCTACCTCAGACTAGGACTCCCTTTAGATAGTTGTCTTGATGATCTCGAAACATCCTAGCTTCTCTAGTCAGCCTTACCCACATTGGGCCCAAACTCATGGACCAACGGACCTACAAGCCCACCTGAGCTACGATAGGAAAATTATATGACGATCAGGCTCAAGCCTAGCTCGACCACTTGATATATCCAGCTCAGCTTGACCACCTTGACTTGAGCTTAGCTCGATCTCGTGTTTTTGCTTAGCTTGGTCTAAAGGTATTTTACCTCACAAACTATTAATGTGTTTGTATGAGATGTGCTAGCTACAACTATATGACTATTTTTTACGGCTTATAAGTGATATGTTCAGCTTAGAAATAAAGGAAACTTACTTTTAAGCTTTTGTTCATAACGTACGTGGGTGAGCCTAAACAAAACAAGATTATCAATAAATTGAGTTAATATTGGGTTAGTTGAGAAGCTTAATTAAATGAATTATATTTGAATCCAATCATATTTGAATCGACTATTTTTGACACAAACACGATCCATTAATTCGAATTGACACCCTAACTAATGGAAGAGGGGGGAACAAGTTGTACAATGTGATTCCTCGTTTGCCTTCTACCTACTAGCAATACTTCCAATGTATATATATGTGGTAGGGTTTGGCTGCAGGCACACCAACTTTTGGCCTCACTATATAATTACCCAGCTTCAAAACTCCCCCATCTTTTTCCCACATCCTAATCTTCCCTGCAGAAAGCTGTGGGCAAGTCATCAAGAGCAAATATCTTTCTTATTTTTTTAGTGTAGGAAATAAAAGCGCGCGAAAAGAAAGGAGGAAAAAAGGGTTGAAAAATAGGAGGGGGTTGAGATGATTGTGAGAGCTGGGACATGATGATCGAAGATGGAAGGGGGAAGCAAAATGATTAGGCATGAGCATGAGAAGCAATTATGTGCCATGAGAGTTTGTGTGTAATGTACTCTATCTTTACTTTTTTATATATATTATATTATATATTTTAGCTTCTTACCCCACGTTATCATAACATGCTAATCCTTTCCATCACCACAATAATCATAGATTAATATATTAGTTAATTAAACAACCTAAACCCGGAAAACAATAAAGAAAAAGCTAATTGTACTTCTGGAACATTTATTTGGGACTATTTTAATTAATAAGTTTTATGCATACATTTATCCTATGTTAATTAATAAACTATTAGTCTGGATTATACATCATATGATTGCATATTCTCAGTGAGAAAATAAACATTTCTGAATATCCTTCCTTCCTCATGAGTCATCAGCAGTTCTTTCTTTTATTTTATTTTTATTAGAATTCAAGAATATTATTATTTATTTTTGAGTTTTTACTATTAAACCTGCATAAATGTTACAAATAAACCTGTGGCGGCAAGGGATTTATATGTTCGGATAGTACTAATAAAAATATAAACGTATTATAACACGAATGAATTGGTAACACAATGTGGCATCGTTAAACTCGACTAACACCAATGTAACACAGATGTGTGATTGCGTGGTGCTATAGTCCTACGCGAAGAAGATGAAATTGTGTGTAACTAATTAAGAATGTAATTAATTGGATACATTGAAGGCAAACTATAGACCTCCAAAACATGAGCCACGAGCCTTGTCCTCAAATTTGGACCCCGTTATATTATGATGTCCAAGATGCGGTGAAACCCAAGCAATCCAATTGGGTCCCCTACTTTGCAGACATTTATATCGTTAATTTGTCGTCTCATGAGAAATGCACACATGGCATATTTCTACTCACTCTAAGTGTTTTTCTCTTCTATTATTATTTTTATAAATAAATAAATAAAACAAAGTTGTTTATAAATTTAACCAAATCGATCAGAAATTGGGTCTTCCAGGGGCCGGCATGGATCCGAAATTCCACCATGGAATGAAGAATCCAAGGCCATAATTCTCCATGCATGATGCCACTCCACAATATGGCCTGCAGTTGGTAAGGGGGACCCATCATATGCAAGCAACCTCATATAATGCAGCCAAGGCAGCCTTCTCTCTCTCTCTCTCTCTCTCTCTCTCTCTCTGTGATGAAAAAATAGTCTCCTGCAATGTATGCAGTGGTCACCGCTTGGCCCATGAATCCGAGGAAATTACATGGGGGCTCACAGATTATGTTTTTCTCAATCATTTGGTTTTGGATTAGCGTAGAATTTTAGATTCACTAATTCCTTTCACTTGAAATTAGTAAATAAGAGATCAGAGAGAAGGTTAAAAATCTAACTTTGTTTTTATCAAAGAAGAATAACTTCATTAGCTGAAAGAAACAACAATAAAATATATGATGAAAAAAACGAGTGATCTCATTAAAACCTTGACCTTAAAAATTCACACAAGAAGAAAATTCGGTAAAAAAAAAGTACCACAACATTCATTTCAGCCTAAACCCTTCAGCCATCCAGCAAATCGAACTACGCCAGAAGATGAGCCACACCTTACCTTATTAAAAAGGCAATGCCTCTTCTGAGTGATTTTTAATAATTTAGTCGTATTTATCCTTTTAAAATTGTAAGAGATTTCAAATTCAAGTTCAGTTTCCCTCGTTGAATTAAAAAAACAAAAACAAAATCATATTGAGAACACGACAAATGCTTGTAATAGATGTTTAAACAACTTTTCAAAAAAAAAAATGGAGATGATTTTGGTTAATTTTTT
Organism: Prunus avium; assembly: GCF_002207925.1. The sequence continues at coordinate 223,761 of NW_018921316.1, forward strand.
TCAAGAGTAGATGATTTTGGTTTAAAAAGAACATAAAAGGACGTCAAAAGCTGGATTTCTCTCACACAACTTCTTCTACCTACTACGTTCAACCAATCCCCCCACCACCCAGAGATATGTTCGCCACAATATATATTATATAACCCACCCCCCATGAGGTTCATACAATTGTTTATATAACCCACCCTGTATATATATATGATATGCAGTACACATTGACAGAGGCTCAAGACACCTCCGATTCCCTTAAGGTACTCCATACAAAAAACATTGTCACAAGCTGCGGTTGTCATAATCCTTCCGTCTCAGGATCCATAATCAAATCCCTAGAAAATAAAGAGGAATTCATGGAATCCCTTATATAACCCAATTCAACACAACCTGGTTTGGACGGAACTATCTCTCACCCGTTGTTTGGTGAATTTATAAGTTATTAAATTGGATAATATGGGAACATAGTGTGTTTTTCGAGTTCCACAAAGAATGGTGAGATTCATAAAGATGAATCAATTCCAATATAATCCAAGCCAAGCCACCATGAGTCCGCACATTAGTTCGGAATTTGGTTCGAGTTGTCACTTGTGAATCGGGAATGAATTCTTCAAAAGAGCAGTCACTAAGAAAACTCGATGCAATCTATAACTTATATAAAAGTTTAATACACACGACGGATGTGAAAGGACTGCCATATATGAAAGGAAAGCAAACAACGCAGTTTCATAGCTCATTATTCTGAATGATTCGCTATTAATTAAGGGCCGCATGCCAGTAAAGGCATTTTTGCCTTTTTCATCACCATCAACTTAATTATACCAAACACATAAATAAATGGCAAAATTCTACACCTAGAGATAGGTAAAAACCAAAAGAAAAATTAAATAAGTTTCAAATATAAATATATAAATGCCAGCAGGGAAAGCTCAAACTGGTTGTTATACCTGTACAACAACACAACGTGCATGGTGTGGAGCTGATTTCGCCATGCATGGTGGTGGAGCAAATAAAACAATGAATAAATTTGCATATGGCCTGAGTGTCAGCCCATTATATACACATTATATAATATATGATATATATATTTATATATAATATATACATATAGACAGAGACATATTAATATGTAGTTATTCTTGCGCCGGACATTTAAATAAGAACCGGCTTCGTATGCGTCCATGGAGAAAAAAAAATATTCTCGGGAAAGTTAGGTTAGAAAAAGAAAACGCAAGAAGAAAAGTTCCTTTTTCTTTCGAAACAAACAGTCACTATCCGACAGAAATTCTTCCAAAATATCGCGAGAAGACGAGAGAGAGGACAAGAACAAATGGAAAACATGCACGTTAAAATGGGATCAGATCATATGGTTTCGCTGTAGTAAACCACGTGAAGAGATGCATCAAAGTTCGTCCAAATCAGAAATAAAGCGATCCCTTTTTTCCTAAACCAGATTTTATTGTGGTTATTTTAACGGCTGACCTCTGTGCTTCCTTGAGGGAAAAAAAAAGTGACCCCACTCTCTCCCTGTTAGAGTAGAGCAACATAAGAGAGAGAGAGAGAGAGAGAGAGAGATGTTGATGTGTTGAGAGGTGTATATTTGCTGCATTGGATCCTTCGCCGAAGTAGTGTTTTGAAAGCTTCCCAAATTCTCTCTCTCTTTCTCTTTCCTTATTTCTTTCTGTGTATGTTTTCTTGAGGGGGGCTAGAATCCAAAGAAGCTGATAGAAAAGGTGCATGGAGATTTGGAGATAATATTTCTGGTTCATCAATCCCATTTAAAAACCCGTGTTGCCTTGTATTTTTTCCCTTTGTTTTGTTGGTGGTTCTCTTTTTCCAAATCTCATTCATTCTGTCATTGAATTAAAACCCTTTTTATGTACACGTACACCTTCTCCAAGTCAATTCCATTAATCATGGATGGCGAGACAAATATTAGCCCTCCTCCAACTTCTCAAATATTGGTTTCTCAGAAAAATCGTGGCCCTCTGAGCTCCATGGATTTCAATTTCTTGGTTAGGCCCACGTTGGATTTCCATCGCCACGAGTGCCAAACGTCACGTTGCAAAGACAAAGAAGAAGATGGAGGCCAATTACAAAGCTCAGAAGAGAAGCAAGAAGACAACTTCGACATGTTTGTTTCGTCTTTGAAGGTCCAAATTCCATCGGCAGGAGAATTCTGCAGGCTCCTCCAGCAAGACGATAACGTTGATGGCGTTGTGGATGATGAAGGGTTGAAGACTCCTACATCTTTGGATCACAAAATAACAGTGAACCTCCAGTGTCCACCTGCGCCAAGAAAACCCAAGTCACTTCCGCTAAAGAAGCGAAAAGGAGCTGGCCATCCCAGAATTTTACTCCATCTATCGAGCGAGATCGAATCACTGTTTCCTCCAGTGGATGATCTTCTTGCAGATGTTCATGTCGGTGGTAAGATTAAGAAGAAACTTAGAGTGTAGGAGGCTAAAAAATCAAGGCATATGGTGATCAGCTTGATCTCTGAATATGTGGAACCAAATTTACATTTTATACCAATTAATGGAATATTTGGTGATCAATGTTATAGCTGTGTACTCTTCTCCATTTTCATGTGTAGTGTTCAGGTTTCTCAGTTGATCTCATCAAATTCATCTTCTTAATTAATTTCCCTTTTTTTTTTCTTTTTTTGGGACAATGGGAAATTGGCCCAGATCTGAATCAGATTATGTAACTTCTGTAATTTATCAAGGATGAATTTTGCATAGGGTTCCATTCCATTAATAATATATAGGCCCCCAAGTTTTTTACTTTGAATCCAGGTGTTATATAATTGTAGTACTTTGTAATGGAGGTGAAATAATGTGTCTTGACAGAAGCACTGTTCACAAAACTGAAAGGAATTGATAATCTCTCTCTCTCTCTCTCTCTCTCTCTCTCTCTCTCTGTGTAGTTTCTATAGAATGGCGATTGGATGGCATTGACTTTCTTAATTTGTTTGGAAATGGAGTGGCCTGCACTGTCTTGTCCAAGAGATGCAAACATCCTTAGCCTGCATTGTTTTTACCAGAGGTGAGCAAACCCATTTGGTATATTCCTCCATTGATGACGTGACAGAAAAATATCCAATAACAGCTAGCAATAATAATCAAATACTCTCTCTCTCTCTCTCTCTCTTCAAGGAGGCCTTGATTGGCCCCTACCTTCTCTTAATGTTGGGGTCTCTTTTGCAGCTCCCACCACAAGTACATCAGCCTTTTACTTGACAACCAATTGAATATGTCCATAAATTATTGCAGCATGCAACCAGAATGCATTCTCCAACTATCAATTCCATCTAACTAATTCTTCCATTTCCCTCCCAAAACCCCAAATTAATGGATAATGGGTTGAATGGTAGGTAGCAAGATAAGCTCTGTTTGTAGTGTGTGTGTGTGTGTGTTTTCAAATTTTTATTATTTCAATATATATAGCACGAGGAATTTTGGTTTGATGCATAATACATGCTTTCTTTTCCTTTATTCTGTTGGTTTTGGAATATTTTAGATATAAGTTCAAGGTAGAAGGTTTATTGAAACTTGAAACCAACTCTAAAATAATCCAACTCTCGCTTGTTGATGAATTTGAGAGATCTACTCAATCCTTGATTCTTCTTGAAAGATGGAAACTCTGCTACTAGTTGAACTAATTTATACATGTTGATGGTTTACTATAAATTAAGGAGAGATGTAAAACTATTTGATCCACAATTAGTAACAAGTTGACCTTAATTACATATTGGACAGAATTGTCGTATTTGAGCTAGAGATGGGTTGAAGATCTTTCTCCCAAATTTTGTGTCTGGTTACAAGGATTAAAAAATGATTAGTCTAATTAATCCATGTTTGCATAAAGAAAACAAAGAAGCAATGCGGTCCACTTGGTGGATTTCGAAGATCAACCTACCTACCCAAGGACATGTTTTACATCCATGATTATAATTAAGCTTGTCATCGGTGTTGTTTTTTACGATAATCATTCCAAGCTCTCACACTTACAATTCTAATGAGAGGTCATTTTAATTATTGTTTTCACTCCTATTTTGGATGATGATAGATTAGGCCGGACATTGGCCCGAAGTATTTTTTGTTAAATCTTTTTTTGGTTTTTTTTGGTTCGTCCGCCTTGTAACCCAAAAAATAAGAAAAAAAATGAAAACCAAATTGTGGTAAACATATTGATGTTTATGTGTACTGACTTCCTGCAGAGAGGTACCCTACTGACACCTCTCTCTCTCTCTCTCTGTGTTTTGTTTTTTCTTTTTGAAATTGAAATTAAGAAGAAATATTCCTGAAATATGAAAAATATCAATTCGTGCAGGTGTTGATGGAGTTAAGGAAGTCAGTTCAGTACGTATGTAATTGGAATTTGGATGTTTTATCTGTTTTTTTGGGAGTTGGAATTATGTGGGAACTTTCCTTGTATGTAAGTAACTCATATATATTTACACACACGCATAAAAAAAATTATTACTTTGTGTCTTCCTGTATAGGGCCAAACCAATTGAAGCTATGAGACTGAGGTGTCTGAATTTCAGTAGGTTAGGATTTGGTGGTACCGTTGCTGCATGCAGGTACAAAAAGCCAGCCATTTCTATCTACTACATCTGCTTAGCTACATGTCAAATTGAATTGTCATGGGCCGACTGGTTTCCTGCAGCAACTTGCAGTGCCCTCTTGCAATATATAAAAGCCACAAACGTGATAAATGCAGTTTTGCTAGCTAGATAATGAGTGAAATTAACTTGCATTCATCCCGTCCTTCTCTATCACTTAATATGTGAGGAGAGAGATAAAGAGAGATAAGGAGAGAACGGTAGGTATAATCCGGGTGTATGCAAGTTTCCATATCTCATCACTCTCTATCATTTTTTTTTATGTCATTGATCACATAATGAGATAGATAAATAAAGACTTGTAGGTATCCGGGTGTATGCAAGTTTTCATATCTCGTCGCTCTCTATCGTTTTCTTGTGTCACGTAATGAGATAGATAAATAGAGACTTATAGGTATCCGTTGTATGCAAGTTTTTGTCTTAGCTAAGATAAGGTGGTCTATAACTGCAGTGATTGATGTAACACAATGATTGAAGAACCCCTCCTATACCCAAAAAGAAAAGAAGTTACTACTTAATAAGGAATAATTTAAAGAAAATATTAAAACAAGATTGTCAACTCGAGCTCTATAAATTTTGTGGTTTTGCCTATAGTTGCCTGCTCATAGACAACTGATCACTTCATTTCGAACGTGCATCTTGCGTTAGGAGTCGTTAATACTATTTAGTCTAATATCCAGAAGATAAGAGCATTTTTCTTGAAATGCGCTCTTGGTTTTAGGAGTCGTTAATTCAGCTGAAGATCCACCATCCAACTGCAAAAAGAAGTGCCAAAAGTTTTCAAGTAAGCCCAAACTAGTTGTCGTTAATGGGCTAAACTTCTGCAGCCACAAGGAAGCAACTTGTCTTATACCAAAACAACCAAGAAAAACTGGGCTTTGGTTGAATAAGATCTCTGGTTTGGGGTTTTAAGGATCAAAGCAAGCATACACCTGCTCTTTCTAAAAGCCCTGTCTCGTCTTTTTCTTTTTCGTCAACAAAGCCCTGTCTCGTCAATCATACTTTACAGGAAAATTCTGGAGCGATTTGCGATTACGGGTCCTTCTGGTGGGGAGATGCTACAATTAGGGGATGTGGGTGGTTGAGGTGGTTGAGTGAGGGGTTCAATCCGTAAACTATATTCTGATTTGCATTTTAGTCAATGAATTCAATTATGTAGTCCTTAAACTCTATTATGAGTGGCATTTTAGTCAATTTCCTTCATTTGTGTCAATTTGAGCATTTATTTGAGGGGTAAAACGGTCAACGTTGGTCTCCTTTTTTTCCTTCATTGGTCTAACTAACTATAGTTTTCCTCCAAATACACAGCTTACCTTCAAAGATCGTTATCATTTGTGCTAGAGACCAAATGACCGAGGGAACTAGCGGACTCGGAAATTTTTTAGCGGAGATGCAATATTGATTAAGTATGAAAAATAGTTTTTCGGAATAATCATTTTCTCAAGATAATTTTTGGCGGCTTTTGTTCTATACACATCAAATAAGAAAACTTGATTTTATGGGATTTTAGTATGAAGTATATATTGACTTAATGAGCCATCATTTTTAGCCTAAATCGTATTTTGCACTAAAACCGAATTTTCATATTTTGATTTGGTGGGAATTTGATTTTCTAATATTTTTATTTGAATCCAAATGGGGGATACTTCTTTGTTTACATTGTAAACTTAAGTAAATGGAGTAATACAAAAATAAATAAAAGTAAAATGACAAAGACATTTACTTAAATGTTGAAGATGGAAATAAGGTAATCTGTACACCAGTTGAGCAAAGGGCAATTTCAAGCATCTACAATGGTTTTTCCAGCGAAAGGAGGTGCAGCTGCACCTCTTTGCGCCTTAGTAGGTCCGCATCTGATCGAGGGGTTTACCTTAGTGGTGAGGTCCCTCCCCCTTTCCCCATTATTCACCCGTTCGAATCCCAGAATAAATGCCCCCCTCCCCAATCCATTGTATCTATCACTAATTCTAAAAATATAAATAAATAAATTTAGAGACCAAAATGCAAATCTAGCTCTATTTCAAAAACATTTGATATAATTGATGTTAAGAGGTTGATAAATGCTCTTGCTGTGGACAGCTGGATCATGGAATAGAATACTAACGCATGGTGAACGTTTTCACCCCCACAAAAGGAGGAGATATGGGAAAAGCAACAGGTCATACTGCGTGGGCCCAGTTAGTAAAAGTTTGGGCTTGGCCCCACGACAAAAGGGGCTTGTGGGCCAAAAGAAATGGAACACTCAATGGCAGTGTGTGACCGTTGTATCCAGCAAAATAAAAGTCTCTCTGTTTTTCCAAATGAATATATGCTCCAGTTGATCTCTACAATCTTGACTAATCATAAGTCAGTATATTTAAAGATTAATGAAGAACACTACAATGGAGAGTTTGTTAATGTTCTTTGTTACAAGAACACTGTTTCACTCCTTACATGTAGGGTTTCATTCCCACTCCTTGGCAACTATGAACGTATACATAAATAATTGATTAAAAATAATAAAGAAATAAAATTATATTCCAATAGCAATACAGAGAGGGAAAATGTAACTGTTTATTGTATTAATCTATTTGTAGGGAAGGGTGTGTGGGGTATATTTTTATATCATTTTATAGAGCAGCTTCTGAACCTTTCTTGGATTTATGCTTTTGTTTAGTCTTGATTTTCATTTTCTTAGTACAAAATGATTCTGTTTTCTCTTTCTAGTCAACACTCAACAAAACCCAAGAAAAGCAGAGAAACAGTGCTAACAAATGATTACCCGTCTTACTTTGGATCTCCTCCTCCTTGCTATTTACTCTCTCTCTCTCTCTCTCCTTCTAATGTACAGGTGATGTTCTTAATCTCCTGTGCATAGAGATGACCTCTATATAGAGTTACCCAATTACCAATTCACCTCAGTCATCTCTGAGTCACTGCAAGTCCCTTGTGCTTATCTACAATGCCAATTAAGGAAATGACAGTTTCATTTACCTGAGGTGACCTCATTGAACTTCACCAAAGCCAAATCAGTCACAGGAGCAGCACAAGTGCTTTTGGCCCCTGTCAAGCATGGCTCAACAGGTACCGCTTTGTCTTCTATCTCATTCTCCTTGGATTTTTGCCCCTCTGGGTTCAACACTAGCTCTGATTCATTTGTTTTTCTTACTAAATTTCTTTGGCCGGTGGATATGTTTATTATTTGCTATAATTTTTCTGGCTTTGTGGGTCTATTCTTATCACATTGCTCAGTCATGTTGATTTTGTCATTTTTTGTTGGAGGCTTATGCATAATTGATGATTTTCCTGACTGATATGATTGTAGGAGGAAGGCTGGCCTCTGGGTTTGCAGCCAATGCATGTGAGAGTTGGGTTGGCTCAAAACAATGAGTTTTCTGGTTCAGTGTCATTCAACACTTTACTCACTGGTTCTCCAACTTCCTCTACAGATTCCTCTTCAGATCTAGACACAGAGGTCAGTATAAATTACAGTTATTTAAGGTATAAGTTTTCTCATATATACTAGTCTTGTCTTTGATGGTTCATTTGGGATTTTGTAGTGAAACAGGTCATACATATAGGCACAGGATTAATTAGTTTGTGTGTATCTGTATATTATATGTATATTTGGTCTGAAAATGATTGGTATATACTATTTGCAGTACCTTCTGTTTTGTTTCTTTCAGCTTGTTTTCTTCATGGACAAAATATGCTTGAATGAAAGCTGTTTTTTTTTATCATTTCTTTTGGCAGATTTTGAAAAAGAAAAGAATTGAGAATTGATTTTGAAATTGAAATAGAACTGAAAATGCCATTTAATTTGTCTGTTTGTTGTAATGGTAACCCTCCCTAATGACTTGAAATTTAGGCTGTTCCTACACTTTCAGTAGGACTGTTAAGTTAAAATTGACCCCTGAACAGTACTATTAGCATCAGTCAGAATTGGCTCTGAATGAATGGTCTTATTGATGACATAGTGGGCAAGACTATTGCAATTTGTATGGTAGTGTTATCAAATAAAAATAGTACATATGTACAGTTGTTTACTATATGCTGAAAAAAAAGGCCCTCAAATGGTCTGCTCAGCTGCAAACTTAACAATTCTAAGTGTTTGATGTCAGTTTAATCTTGAGAATTAGTGTTAATTTCTTGAACAAATTGGTGAAGGAGGGTGTGCTGATATGTTTACATGTTAATTTCTTTGGTGGGTTGCAGTCCACAGGGTCTTTTTTCCATGACAGGAGCATTACACTTGGGAGCCTTATTGGAATCAATAACATTCTAGAGCTATCAAGAAGATCACTGAGGGGAAGAAAAACTGATCAGGTCTGTAAAGACAGGAAGAGCAACAACACCACCAAGTTCAGATTGTGTTTTTTCTCTTTATGTTCCAGGGACAGTACAGATGGTGAGATTGTGAACAAAAACAACCATCCTCCATCTCTTGGTCACTTCCTTGCAGTGGAGAGAAGAGCAGCCAATGAAAATTATAGAGAAAACCCACCAATTTATGGACCAGATGATGAGGTTGCTTTAGCTGATCATCAGCCTGCTACACAACCCAACTCACTGTTTGTTGATGGTCAAGTTGCTCCTCCTCAATCTAGTCCATGGCTTGGTTCAGATAATGTTGACCAGAGAAAACCAGTTCTGTTTTCATGCATGTGCGGTGGGCAACTCTCCAATTGACCAAAGAATATATTCATGTTTCTCAGTCTGTATTTTTTTTTTTATTTTGGTGTCTTAATCAGAATTTCATGTTATTGGAAGACATAAAGAGGTCAATTGACAATTCCAGTGCAGCCATTGCCGTTTAAGCAAAATGTATCACATTAAGCAAATTTTCATACCAGTAGCTAGCATTTGGGATAATAAATCTTCTTCTGTGATATGTGTGTTAGTATAAAGATGCAAACGTTCATGATTTGAAGTTCCAAAAGGATGGTGACAAAGATCCACGCCTGCTGGGGCCAAAACTGTGCTGGTATCCCAGGTACCATGCCCTACCTAATTGACTATATGGCTCGAGATTAGGGGAATAAGAAACTTTTTGTGTATACTATTCAATCTTTCCCAAATTTACCACAAAATAGGACCACACTTGTAGAGAGCATCTTCAATACTTTTATGCTAGCGCAAATCGGCTCAAAATTATCATAGGGTTGAAAAAGGGAGCTATATTATTGACACTTCAAAAAGGTTATCATGTCATTCTCTTGTAAAATTATAAAAAGGAGTGCATGATAACATTTTGGAGTGTTAATAACAGTTTCTAAATAAAAAAAATTACTCGTTTGTGGATTCAACATTCTCTAATTTTCCAAAAAAAAATAGACATGTACATGTAATATGTTTGATATTTTAAGGAAAGTGTTATTCGCGCACCCTTATATCACTTTCGCAATCAGAAGTGCGAAAGTGTAAGAGGATGAAAGGTGTGGAAAAGTGTAAGAGCATGGAACGCGTACTCACTTTTCCACGACGTATCCGATAACCCTAATAATTTCTCCAACTTTAACCACAATTCAATCAAATGTAATACTCAATTCATTCTACATCAACGTAACCGAGGATTGGTACTTCAAATGTGACACATCCTTCTACGTACACGTAAACTCCAAAGAAGAAATACCTAAAGATAGACTCACTTGTTTCTGGAATCTAAACCATACACTGATGTGCCCTCACACTTGATAAGGGACCCGCGTGGATAAAGTGGAAAGAACACTTGAAGCAAAGCAAGTCAATAGCAATGTCTACATCAGATGAGATGAGACCTTTATACCGTCCTTACATGCATAATTTGCGAGCATCATGCAACTGACATAAGGAGAAAAAACCAACCATATGGGCCATACCAATCTAGTACTTGGTTTATGACCAAAATATTTATATCGAAGGAAAAAGGCTGGGCTATCTAACCCCACACGGTTAAGCGGGCCTCTGCTTATCTCTTGGCTTTTCAGACATTCACAGGCCTAACTTCTATTCTTTTGAGTCAACATCTTGTCAGGTAGTGTTTCCCTGTTGACCCACCAAACTGTCCTTGTTGGTGATCAAGCTGACTTGTCCGCATTCATAATTTGATTTTGGAATCATATGACCAGTAAACAGACACAATCACACGAAATCCATCCGCCAAGGACTTTTATTATTTATTTGTAATTTTTGTATCACATCATCCCATTTGTATACACAAACTACAGAATAATAATTTAAAATTTCCAGCAAAAACAATAAATTTAATATTACATTTCTCACAAGGAAGGAGAAGTTGCTTTGATTAGGGTCAAAAGCACAACGTATACTTGACTATTTCCAACGGTCTTTTTGTGACTGCCTTTCTCGGTAGAGCAGCCATTCAAGAATGTTGAATTCTACTTTGAACAAGAAAAAAAATTTCTTCCTCCTTTTTGTCTTTTCTTTTTTCTTTTTCCTTCCCAATTCAGATATCTAACAGACTCAAATCACCAACTAATAAGATCCTTGAATCTAAAGTAAACAAATTTAACACGACCAACATAACTAACCCAACCAATGCCTGCAACTCACTTCTTTGCTTATTTCCCAAAACTACATTCCACATGGATTTTTATCTGTACATACCAAATGGGTCAACCACCAACAGCAGCCTCTTAGATTTTTCTCTCTTTCACTTACATGAAAGAAAATCCTCAAATCACGCACAGATTCTTTTTCTGGTTGCCAAATGCCTCCAAGCATCAAGGCTTGTCAACCCATTCATTCTCAGCAAGAATCCTTCCTGAGCCACGGACACCCATCTTTCCAAAAGAACCCAATGCCGATAAGCCCTTGAAACTGCTGCTGCCCTCACTGAAGTTTCGGGACCTCCTTGCCTTTCTTAGCTTGGAGGAATTGTTATCTCCGGTGTCATGATCAGCATCATCATAAGTTTTAATCCTTACAACTACCAGACGGGCAATGGTGCTTCGACAGAACGGGCAAACTGGTGGTGTTACACATAATGTTGTTGGGTTAGGCTTCTTATGGCAGCAGAGGGCTAGAGTGCATTGTGCACACATTTGGTGGCCACAATTCTGGACTTCAATTGTACACACCTGCTCAAAGCATATGCAGCATAGATCTAAATCGCTTTCCTGCAATAAAACAATGTCCCAATGAACACTTTGGTCCCATGCATTAAACAATATGATAAATATGACTATACAGTTCACATGACTGCTGAAAACATGTCTCCTTCTGACCTGCTCAATTCTAAAACGTTAAGAAAAATTGACTGAGGCACAGCCTACACTAGTAAAGATGCAATTATGCAGCCACATCAAAATCTAATGCCTTTACTTGGGGACCGGAGCCAAGGAAAGCATACCAAGTAAAGACAAAATAGTGCAGTGTCTAAAGTTAGGATTCAGAGAACTATTATTGAGACTCATGGTCCAAATCACAGGTATGGGAAATAAAGCTCATGAGTTTGAACATTTTCAGTCAGTTCGGATTCAAGGGATCAGAAACAAAAAATTTAAATTTAGCGAGCAAGATAATTTTTCTGCCAAAAAATAAAGAGCAAGGTAATTCAAAAACATTTTATAATTTTCTGTCTGAACTATTCAACCAAGTTCATTGATTCCCTCTTTAGGAAACATTAAAAGGTGAATCCAGCATCATGTCAATTTTGATCAGAAACTAGCCCCCACACATGTATGACTCTGTGAGACGGGACACCATCTTTTGAGTAATTATAAATTAGTGATTATTTTGTATTGTCCTAGACAAGTAGGAAAATAAAATATTACACTGGGTCGGTAGATGCAAATCAAATTCTTTTTGATAATAGAGTAGTATTGAGAAAGTTCAGTAAATTATAGACACCTGGATGGGTGGAAATGGGTGAAACCATTATAAGCTCCTACTTTATATAATAGGTTATACATCTAACTTAAATATGAAGAAAGAGAGGAGGGTAGGAAATTACCACAGACAGATTGTCATCCATCCCAACATCAGAATGTGATGGAGATGGAAGAGAATAAGCAGTTCCTTTCAAGATGTTCTTCTCCCTCTCCCTGTTTGCCTCCATTAAGGCCTGTTCTAGCAGAGCTTTTGCCTCCTGATTAAGCTCACTAATAAACTTCAGAGGTGCTGGCCACACAAGAGGCTCAGCTGATGAAGGATTTAGCATTGCTGCACAAGCTCCATGTTTGTGTTTCAAAGCAACTATATATGGTATTCTCCTGCATATACACAAGCATATCTCATATAATAAGCTCAAGTGGAGTTTCTAAAATAAAGTCAAGGGATATGATCATCAGTTCAGGTTCTCTTGAACAAAATTAAATAAATATATAAGGCACACCATTCATTCACATGAAAATTGAACAGCTCTACTGGCATCATCAAAAAATTTCAAAACATGCATAATAAGAATTTGTTGCATAAGTGTTAACACAATGGATGATATTTGGATAGGTGAAACAGAATGATTATTACGTGAGACGATATAAACATAGCTTACACAAAAGGGATCCATATATGTTATAAAATTTGTTTTTCAAATATAGAAGGAAACGAAAGTATACTCAATCAAACATAGAAGGAAAATAAATTATACCCGGATGAATCTCTTTGAATACGATCTGCACCCCATGCCAACAATGCACGTATGCAATCCAGAGATCCCCCTCTAGCAGCCAAATGAAGTGGAGTGCTCGCAGGACAGCTGTAAACAAAAATTTATCAATCTACAGAACGAAATCAACGCCTTAGATGAATCAGGATTAAGAAATTTAGTAGAATTCATACCAATATCCACCAGTTGCAGCACAAACAAGAGCTCCGTTGTCTAACAGAATATGTACACATTCAGGCCTGCTTCGACGGGCTGCCAAATGCAATGGTGTTGCTCCCCGGCCATCTCTAATATTCACAAATCGTGAAAATCCCCTGATATTCAGTCCAATATATCATGTTATCAATAAGTATTTAGCCCCATCAATCAAAGAGAAGACGAAATCACTCGGTAGAGTAAAAAGGAGACCAACCAAGAAACAGCAACAGGACTTGAATGAGCAGAAGAAATAATGGCTTGAAGGCAATCAGAATGACCATAGTAAGCAGCATAATGCAAGCAGGTTCGTCCATGAAGGGAATCAAACATTAAGACCTGACAAAATAACCGACATTAATTTCATAGTTCATATTTGGAAAAGAAAATTTGCAAATCTAAAAGAAACAAAAAGTCAGGATATTAACATACATTTGCTCCTGCTTCAAGAAGCTTTTCTACGCACGAGATCTTTCCATGCATTGCAGCCAACATAAGTGGAGTCTGAACCATTTCCAATCAACAAGACAAGAAGACAATTAGAAGAAGCAAAAACAGAACACCAAAGATCAAACATTTCCCAATCAATAAACTTACACATTCATAGCCAAAAAGTAATTAAATTTACCTGCTTGTGACGATTCAACGCATCTGGATTTACAGATCGTTCTAAGAGCATAGAAAGAATCTGCCAATCAGACCCAAAAAAGAAAAATCATCAAAAATCCAACATTCAAAAACAACAACAAGATTCCACAAAACAAAAAACTGAATTCCCTCCAAGAAACAAAAACCCATTTGCCCCAAATCCAAAAAAAAACTTGAAACAATCAATGAAATCCCAATGAAACAAAAGAACCCACCTCGATCTGGCCATTCGCAGCAGCAATATGAAGAGCAGAGTGGCGGTCATAGACAGTCGAGTGGCGCAAGAGAGCTGGTGCTCTCTCTAGCAAAGCTTCCACAGTGTCCAATTCCCCAAACTGCACGGCACGGAAGAGCCCATGTTCATCACTCTGTCTGCAACTCAGCCCCTGACCCATCTCTCCCTCTCTCTCACTGTCTCTCTCTCTCTCTCTCTCTCTGTGTTTCTCTCTCTGTTTCTCTCTCTGACCCAATTAATGAGTCAATGGAAGCCCTTCATTCACCCCTATGTTGAGCCACCTTCAGCAGAAGGCAGAAGGTGGTGGCTTCCATCGCTCTCCGAATAAAAAGGTTTACATTTATGTATTTCCAAGTCTAGAGAGAGAGAAAGAGAGACCATTGAAGTTTGGAGCTGCCCCAAGGCGAGAGTGGGAGCTGACCGAGTCAGTGTTCGGGCAGTCACTGGAACTGACTACGGGCAGCAGTCAGATATTTCTGGGACAGTTAGATTAGATTCCTAAACAGTACAATGGGCCAACCAGCCTTGAACACCCCAAGTTCAATCCGACGGTGGGCCTTCAGAAACAAATAACAGCCGTTGTTTTTTTTGACTTGATGGTCTCTGGCCGTTAGATCGGTATGCTAAGCTGAAATTAGGGATGTAATTTGATGTTAATTTTGTTTTGTTTATTATGAAAGTTGTTTACCGCGTTTGACTGACTATTATGTTTATTTTGGGTACTAGCAAAATTGACACTGTCTAAAATCATCAATGCAAAGACTGCGTCGTTTTCGCCTTCACATAAAAATATGGAGTGGTTTTATTTTTATTTTTCAAAGTCAAATTAAAATATGGAATAAGAGCTTGCATGCATCTTACATGTATGAAATTATTGTTTGTTTAGGATTAAGTGCTTCATGCCTATTAGAAATACGATCCACGATATATTAAATTCAATAATAAAAGAGAAAAGAGAGATTCGAACTTGGGAACTATCGGTTTCGCCCTTTGTTAAAAACTTGTAATCATAAAAGAGGAAAGGGGAGTTGGTAGCTTGTATGTTTTCTTTAATGGAGTTTGAGTTAATATTAGAAAATGGGAGGAGCAAATGCATTGATAAATCTCAATAAACATTTGGTAGAGTAGAACCAAAAAAAATTTGATGGGTGTGACAAGAACGTTCATCCACTCTTTTTTAATACAATCAATGAATCTTTACAATAACATGGGTCCATAGATTAATTTGTGAAGGAAAGTATAGAATAAGGTCTTTTTACTTTTTTATTGCCTTCCTTGGGATCAAGTCCTTTTTTTTAAATCTTTCTGTGCAAGTTCTATATTTAATTGGTTTATTGTAAACAGAGATAAAACGTTGTCCGGCTATGCTAAAAAACTTATATATAATGGAGATATTACTGTTGTTTTGTTATTTCCCGGTCAATAACACAATGACCCGTGAAAAATTTACATGAGAGTTTCTCTCCTGACTCTAGGGATTAATCTTTATTTTTGGGAATTAATTATAAAAGAGGTTTTTCTTTTTTCTTTTTTGGGTAAAAAAATGCTAAGCATACTTAATAATTCTCAGCATATGATCGGGCTCTAGCAGAAGCAATCTCCTCGTCCAACAAGCATCTGGTACTTGCTTTTGTTGAAGGATCACATGACTTATGATGTGTCCAAGCCAAAGCAAAGAATAGTCTCAACCGCTTATTTTGAATGGGTCCTTTCTTTTTCTTTTCCTGTTTGTAGTGTAGAAGCATTAGTTTGCGTATGGAATTTGCTTCAAATTCACTTAAACAAAGACATTGGCATAATAATCTTGTTTTAGTGGAGCCATCAACATGATGACATTGTGATTTATCACTCAACAAATCGTGTAGTTGAATTTCAATTAGAGTCTTAGTTGTACATTAGGCCAGAATAGTGTGTCCAACTCTTTACACCGAGTTTAAATGTATGAATAAATTAAAGTAATTTAGAATATCACTTTTTTAAATTTAAAAAAAAAAATCAAATTTGAGTCGAATGTTGCTGTCTATATTTGAAACAAGAAAGAAGTTGTTGCTATTCTTTTCTTATATTTGTAATTTATTTATACAGCTACCAAACACATGCTTGTATCCAATCCAAATATGCTCTTGATATTGGTGTTCATCCGGGTTTCTCTGCAGGAGAGAAACTCTCATGTAACGGGGAAAACACTTTTTGCTATTTCTGGTCAACAACGCAATGATACGTAGGATAACTTTTCAACGTGTCATTGTGTTATTGGTCAGGGATAGAAAAACAGTGTTATCCCCGTTACATGTAAGTTTTTTTGCCCCAGTAGTATACTTTGTACACCCTTTGAAAAAGAATAGTGTACTATGTACGTGTTTGTTTTATTATTTAACGTTGTGTACTTTTATTTTTTAACTTGACCCACTCAAAAAAAAAAAAAAAAACACTTTGAATGTACAAGATGATTAGCTAAATGCACTATTAGTGTCTAATAGCACAACTGACACCAATAAATGTGGTTATTAGCTATTTGCTGCTCATGTACAACCAATGTCCGTAAATTTGTAGTGACCGTAAGAAAAAAGCATAATTTCATGTGAATTTACTTCGACAATAGTAATAAAGAAACATAAATAAAGATCAATCACACACATACACACAAAACTTCCTAATTTTTCGATTTCTTTCATGTTTGACTATGTCATGAGTAATAGCAATTCAAACGCTTTAAGGGAAGAGCACTCATCTTATTTAAGTACAAAAAACTTCGATGACTAATTGGAAAACACAATTTATACACAAACCTCGGAGCAACTGTGTCCAGAGTTTCACACCCGAAACCCTACTGTATAGAACATAGGTCAAAAGAACGAGGCTGAAACCCTACTCCCAATCTCAGCATCAAAACGTGGATTAGTTAAACAATTTATTTTGTTTGAGGATTAATTCTTTGAGTTTGAATGGCTACTTCCTCTCCGTTCCCACCCACCAATCATCAAGCAAAGATGTTTATACCCAAAATGAACAGCCAATGAGAACAAGACACGTGGAAGAAATCGAGCCTGGTTGGGGAAGCCTTCGGCACCCTACCTACCGATCGCTCCATTAGGGCAACACCCCCTCCTGGGACACGTGGCATGCTCCCAAGCGACGTCCACAGTCCCACATCGAAATTATCAACAAAGTGCACACCTCCCAAGGTCTATAAAGGAGGCCAACTACCCCAAAATAGAGGTAATCAGAACTTACGGCATACAAGCCTATTGATCTGTCAGTTGAACTTTCTAATCCCGAACTTATTTAAGCATCGGAGAGCTTTCGGCCGGTACCACACCAGTGTCCTAGGTCTTACCGAGCGTTTGCTACTTTTGCAGATTGCTCTCTATACCGAGACCACAAGGATACCGAAGGCATAAAATTACTAAGTTGACCCTTAAAAGTCCTGAACCACTTTTTGGCGTCAACAAAAGACATACTGGTTTTTTATTTTGTTGAATGAATTTTCTGTATCGCGCTTCTTACTTTTACTTTTCACAATCTTGTCGGTACCGGAGCTTTATAATTGCCTCAATGAAAACTATATCTCATAGCAAGGACAAGGAGGGCCACACATACTATATTTTGAGGCTTGTATAATTTTTTGGAATGAAGCAAGGCATTTCTGTCAAATTCAAGAGCTACATAATATCTCATATAATAAATATTTGGGTTTATTTGTTTGTCTTTCTGTTGCTCTTTCATTTTCATTTTGATGTTGATTGCTTTTGATGGATCAGAATCTCAGGTTAACATGGACCGTACAAGTGTAGTCTTGCTTGTAGGAGGCAAGATGTCGGTAATCCTATTTTATTAAGCCAATAGAGTAGATAATATTGATCTATCCAAGGTTAGGTTTGAGCATCCTTAATTGGTTTAAATTATTAAAAAATAAAAAAAGATGATTGGGCATCAATGCGCAGTGGGCACAGTTAATTACCAACAATGTCACATGATTAGAGTAGGTTTACTTATAATGTTCTTAATTATGGGGACAGTCTCATGGTAATTGGCAAGGTCTCACAGTTAACCAAAAATCTGAAAAATACTAGATACAAGCTTGTTTTGAGAGCATTCCCTCCTGATTTATTCGACTTTTTCTAATTTGAGAGTCCGGATATGTTCTCAGTATTGTTGAAGTTTATCCATGTTCTAATGGAGTAGTTCAAATCTTAGCTAGTTTTGATCTTTATAATATTGAGGATGACCCTCCCGAAACTTTGTTCATGATGTTGAATTTATTTGAAGATTATAATTTTTCCTATATTTCATTAACAAAATCATTTATTTAAAAAAAAAAAGGCTTTTGAAATGAATTTAAAATGTTTGTTGAAGAAATAAGTGAACTTATAATGACTATATAGATAGAGTGAAATCCATGCATATAACCACTAGCTATATATAATTTGAAGGATTAACTACATTTTACTCCCTTCAGGTTTAAGGTCATTATCGAAATTGGCCATCATCTTTCAATTTAATCAATATGAAACCCAACGTTTAACAGAAAATCGAACAGTGAAGTTGACGGAGTGCGTAATTTGATCAAATGTAAAAACGTTGGGTTTCATATTGATGAAATTAAAACTCCAGAACCCATTTCGATAATGACCCTAACCTATAGGGAGTAAAATGCAATTAATCCTAATTTCAATAGAGACTCCATCTCATAAAAGCAATCCATTTGAAATTGGCTGCCATCACTTTTGGTTATATGCCCCTTATGCTTTTGAGTTTGCTTATTCTCCCAACAATATGAATATACCCCATGCAAAACCAAAAGCAAATTCCCGCATAAGTTAACCAATTGTTGAAAGCAATTCCCTCTATCCCATTTTAGTATGCAAAGTGCTAACACCTAACTCCTTCTTTCCTTCAAAGTTGGATATTTTTAGCCAAAAGCCATCACTAGGATTAAGGATCGAATGGTGCATGCCTAGTGGTGGAGCATCTGTCTACCGATGACCACAAGAAAACAGTCATGCTTTTTTGTCTATCATCCACTTACATATCTAATCAACTTAAATATTAAAATACAATTCGAAATTATCCGATTTTGAAAATAAATATCCCATATTATTGGTCATCACCATTGAAGCTTCCTTCACTTTTGAAAGGGACTTGCCAGGATAATTTATAAGGTCGTAAGGGTACGTGTACATTGGTTGTTATTTATTTGGTAGCCAACTTGGATTAAGATATTTATTTAGCCGCAAATCAGGATTTTTTAAACTTAAATAATTATATTTTTAGATGACATTTCTTTTTTTGGGTGGGTGGAAGAAGGACATTTCGAGAAGTCTCTAATGCTTTCGTCTTTTTTTCCTCACAGGCGGCCCAAAGCCTTCCCACTTGCATTGCACAACAGCAAATCGGATTGCTCCCAAATTTAGTTGCATGGTCAGCCCAATTTAGCAAAAGCTTACGTCTCCCTAGAAATCATGAAGTTTTTGTTTGTTGCTCTTTGGATTTTGCTGGTGTTAAGAGCATGATTAAACGTGTCGACGACAAGCTAATCGTATTGATTAATTAACGTAAGTTTTACGATTGATTCTTCATCAATCAATCAATGACTATGAATCATCCATATACACGTAAACGATTAACGTAAATGACTAACCTTTGAATACTTGTAATCATAATATTGAATGTCTTTGTCAATATGTTTTCAAAATACCAACTACGTTGTCAAGCTTTCTTTCGGGATTCATTTTTCAAGATAGTTTCTTCAAGCAATAGTTTTCTCACAGGGGTAGACAATGCACTTGATAGTGATCTTTAACTTGTTAGCGTTTAATTCCTCTACTTATTTGGGTATTAGTTAACATATGATTTATTGAATTTGTAATACGCATTTGAGAAGTAATATTCTTTTACCAGACTTACGTTGTCACATATATTTATATTGTCAAATTGTGAATTCAAATTACACTTTGAGACAAAATCGGTATAATCAATGGTCTGACCGAATTATTTATCCACAATTGAAAGATTAGTCCTAAATTATGAAGATAGAATACCAAGAACATTATTTATTATGAAAGAAAAATTCTATTTTCTTGATTTCTTTGTTAGAGAATGGAACAAGTAAGAGTAGTAGGGTCAAATATGATATGCAAGGTGGAAAGCTGATGTGGTTGTAACTTGTACGTGTCATTGATATTTTGGAATTAGATTCCATAAAATATAAAGATTCATTGGTCTAGAATATACCAACCATTAAAATATTTTGTTGGGATCCAATAAATTATTAAATATAAGTCCCTGAGAAAACCAAGTTGTGTGTTGGAACGGGAAAGAAATATAATGTAGAAGTAGCAATCAGTCCAATTCAGAATGGACACTCTTGCATATCTGGTCAACAATTGAACAGGGGGACTGCTTAGGTTATCAAACAGGTGGAATCGTCTAGATAAGTTGGCTTCCATTTTTTTTTTACATTTTGTTGTATAAGAAATTGATGGTTGACTCTAAACAAAACCCAAATGGTCTTTCTCTGTTTATATTTTTTTATGATAATGAGAGGAAAAATCGGCTATAGAAATTGCTAGTGGTCAAAGTCATTGGAGATCTGTTTGATGATTGAAATATAATAGAAATGTGTGACAAAAAAAAAAATAAACGATGAGATTCGTTGGTGCCTTATGAAATGTAGGAAAAAACAAATGGAAAATTGAGATTATTATGAACGATAATTTACATTGTTTCCTTATGCTAAAGAAATGCAAGCAATTGTATCGCTAATTCTAGAAAATAAATGAGTGTGATCTTTGTAGGCCTCAGGCCGTAGTTTAGTATTTTCTTTTGGGCAAGAACCCGTCTTTTCACCAAAAGAAATAAAAAAAATAAAATCTTCCGGAGCTTTGTCATAGGCCCAGGTCCTCTTTTGTAAAACCATTAAGGAGATCAAATCCCTCCATCTTTGGGCCTCTTTGGCGAAACCATGAAAGATCCCATGTCACAAGAATGATCCTGAAAATTTCTCAATGAAGCCAAGAAATGCTTCAATACAGCCATTTCGTTCATATTAATTAAACCCTAAACCCCTAAACTTTATAAGGATAGTTTCGAATTTCTAGTTTGCTCCAATATCTCAAACTTATTAAGGTTTGTTCTCCATTTATAATAAATCTATCATTCCACAAATGTGTGCCTATCAACTTGATATTCTACAAATATATGAAGCTTATCATCATGCAAATGTGATTATAGAATAAGCAATAGATGTTGCATGATATATCAGTAAAATTTACTTTCTGAAATTCAGACATTTTATTTGCTTGGCTCCATGAGGTGTGAGAACCATGCTATTCACAGTTGGCTAAACTATACTTTTGTTCCGTATGTTTAGGCTTAATTCCACTTCTATCCTTACAATCCTAATTGCAGCAATATAATTAGCTAACGTTTTTGAGGTGGTCTAATTTCACATTTGTCACATTGATCGATGAAAATGATTAAAAGATTAATGAGTTTAACTATTAGACGAATTGTCATCTACAAGGGTTACACGAATTGTCAAGCTATTTACCTTTCATCATATGGTTAACAAATCACAAATGATACACATATATAGGCTGTAAATTTGCATGAACCAAGACATGTATGTCCATGAAGAGGAGCCATTTCAATGTTATGTCAACTACTAGAATGGTCACTAACTCCTAAACAAAATTAGTGCTAGACGAAGTATTTCCGTCAATCAACATGCTTGTCCTGTTGCTCCAAATACTGGAATATACAGGAAGCAATAAGTGGAGAATGGTTTTTGCATGAGTGTTACGCAGACAACTATGCAAGGCTTCTGGGTTAGGCATTGACACTACTATGCTCTTAATGCTAGAAACTCCTCCACATTCTGTAGAATGCCTTTGTCATACGGATTCCTGAACCTTACATTCGCGAATCTTTGCCCTGGATGGGCGAAAAATCAGATATATATCATGCATATAGATTTGTGACAAATATGAATATCCAGAATTTGTGCTGCGACTTGCACTTACCTGGCTGGGGTTGAACAACAAGGAGGAACTCTGGATACTTCTTCCAGTTTATCTAGAAAAGTAAAAACCAAAAAGTAAATATTCAGAAGGGTCTCTATTTCGAACTGGACTAAGGTCAGACATTGCGAATAAGAGCAAGATATATGTTATACTGCCAGTTTCTCAAACACACAGACCCACGAACATACAGCCACCACAACCACATCAACCCATTCTTTTTTTCCTTTATCATCAGAATCCGTTTATCATTGAGGAACTTACCCACTCATCAGTTCTGATGTTGACGCATACACAATATATATGCCATATCACAAACACCACCTGCTCATACACCAATGGAGATTATTAGAATTCAAAAGAAGCTAGCTAATTACTAATATATCATTTAGAAAGCAGCAGAACTCATACATTAGCATTAGTGATACATACCTGCCATACCAGTTGGAGAATTGTGAACAGAATTGTGCTAACAGCTAAATTTTCAGAAAGAGTACGCTACACAATTGATTTAGAAAAGCTGTGTAAGTTGCAAAGGCATGGATGACTTATGCTGTATGTAATTTTATACTGAAGTGTGACAGAAAGCCACACTGTTGGATTAAAAATTTGTTTCAGTTGCAGGGTTCAATGACCTACCTCCATGCTGGGTCTATCTAAGATCCCGGATTTGGCAGCAACTGAGAAAATAGCATATGGATCCAAAAATGAGTAATAGAATGTAAAACAAAGTAATTTTGGAAAGACATTGAACAGGAAAACACAAGATTGTCTGTAATTTGGGATCAGAATCAGTGACAGCAAGAGTGCTAGCTTACAAAGCGATGCGCATACTAAATAAGAAGCTTCGGTAGAGATAAACCCAAACAGAAGAATTAGGAAAAGGAGATGATTGTTTTGGCCTGTACAACAATGGCAACAATAATATCATTAATTACTAGGGAGTAAATACAACCAACATAAAAATCAGTTGTGGGCCAACTTAAAAGGAAATTACATAGGATATAAGTTTTTCTAACTAGCTAGCTTGAACTTTAAATACAACTTACATGGAGAATACTAGTAGACAAAGAATGTCCCTTACCTATACAGTTCCCAAAAGCAGGACAATGGTGGTCGAGCCCCTTTATGTATGCCTTGCAGCTTCTGCAATATCGTACCCTCGTCCCCAAACCAGAACCCTGAGAAAGACAAAGTACATGACCAGCATCCAGATTACAATACGTATGATACCACAGCAGTTGTATTCTTTAAAGGAAACTGTTCTATTACAATACAATCAACAGGGCTATATTGTTGACTGTCAATCTTTACCACAGATTCAAATAACAAACAACTTATCATCATGGGTTCAAGTATGACATATTACATATGACAACCTAAGATGTTACACTGTCTGGTAATAAAACATTTCCCATTTTGTAATGCTCAAGAAATGGCGAGAATGAAAACTATTACTTCAGTTGATTCATGACATGGAAGCTCCAACTCCTGCACCAGTAATAAGATTATTAGCTGAGTCTCCCATTTGTTTCGGCATAAAATAGTTCCGCGAAAAGAGAAAATTTTTCCTCAAAACTATGTTTCCGTAAATAAATTTAAAAATGGAACCCCAGTTGAAATTTTCCAACCTCATCATGATTGTCAACTTGAGAAACTGAACTATTCAAAGGTTGGTCTGAAGAGGCAGACCCATTTGTTACAATGCCAGGGTCACTTGTAAGTATACTGCCAATAGCAACCCACTTGTCACTGTTAGAATTTGTCAGTTCAAATTGAGTTGGAGACCAAATTTGCGAAGTGTAGCTTATATTATAACAACCTATAGAGACCAATGACGAGGAACACAACCTCACAGCTGAAAACGGCGTCGTTTAGTAGTGGCACAGCTGCGGCGGGCACATAGATTATTGTTCAATCAAGTTTGTTCAACACCCAAAATCTTCAATTAATTACTGAATTAAATCAAGCTGACCTTGTCTGATAACAGAGACGTAAAAGCCCCAAATAAAGAGAATGTTGAAGAAAACGAAAGCCGGAGCTGAAGCATGGACTTGAAGAAGCCTCCTTCTGCACCATCCACCAAAACCCATAAACAGCAGAAGCAGTAGAACTGAGAGAGCGAGTTGGGTGAGAAAGGAAGAGGCAGAGAAGAAGCGGGGGACCAAAGAGAGGACCAATTGAGTGAGGAAGACGAAGATAAAGGACACTATGCAACGACCAATTGACTTGGACTGAGCCAAGTGCTTTCTTTGATCTTGTGTTTCAACCATGGTTTTTCAAATTCGTTCCAGCGAACCTTATGCTTGGATGTGAAATGGAGTTTGAACAAGGAAAAAAAGAGAAGATAAACAACCTCTCCGTGTAGCTGTAACCATGCATCATGATTCATGTCTCCTCCATAGCCAACCAGTGTTAAGATTAAAATTTTGGTTTACGGGGAAAACTTAGGGTTAAAAATAGTATAGCCGCGCGGCTATACGTTTTTGACACGTGGCGCCCCACCACTAGTTAGGCTCTAGGCGCGTCCACTTTGTTTTTTAACAAATAGTACAGCCGCGCGGCTATACTTGGATTGTTTGTTAAAACCGTATAGCCAAATAGTACAGCCGCGCGGCTATACTTGGATTGTTTGTTAAAACCGTATAGCCAAGTAGTATAGCCGCGCGGCTATACGCCTTATAAATATAACATAGTTAAAGAGTATCCTATTTTTTTATTAACAAAAATAGTATAGCCGAGCGGCTATACCGGTTTGACACATGGCGGCGAATCGCTAGGCGGGTCCTTTTTTAAGAAACCAATAGTAAAGTCGCGCGGCTAAACGCAGGATTTTTTTAAAAACAAATATAACCGCGCGGTGTTACTAAGATTTTTTTATTTTTTTATTTATTTTTTATAAATAGACGGCTATACTCTTTACATAGATACTTTGATTTTATTTTAAAAAATTGTTTTTCCCCGAATTTTGTTTATTGATAGTTTAAAGTATTATCCATTACTGACTATTACCCGAGTCTCTATTGCCCCTTTTTAGAGTTTTTATTTTTCCAAAGTTATTATATGTATAAATAATTTAGCATTTTCACGTTTAATACTCGTATTGTACACATACGTATGTATTTTTCATGTTTAATACACTTGATGTTTTATAAAATGTTCGATAATACACTTGATTATGCTTATGATGATAAGGCTTGAGAAAAAAAAAAATTAGAATTTCTTTTTTAGTGAAAAGAGCAAAACCTATCATGAATTTGGCATTGAATGAACAAAAGATGAAGAACAAATAAGGTAGACGAAAAGAGGAATGTGCGACATTATTTTGGATTTTATGATCAGACTATTGTAGAGTTCATTTTCACATTTTATTTAGGGAGCTTCACTATTAGGCTCAATACATGGGCCCAAACTATAGAACGACTCCTATAACAAAACCCCTATATGAAATAAACTTTAGAAACACACCCAAAATTCATTTACAACATAAAAAACAAGTTTGGAACTTCCTATAAATGACAAACATGCCATCGCATGTGTTAAAACAAGCCCAATCTAACTCTTATTAGGCTGCTGTAGATTTAATTTTCACATTTTATTTAGGGAGCTTCACTATTAGGCTCAATACAGGGGCCCAACTATAGAA
>NW_018921316.1:251506-275640 GCF_002207925.1 Prunus avium
GGCGGGTCACATGCACCTGCATCACCCCCCCCCCTGCCACTGTCTACTGTGTCCTGTGTCCCACACGAGGACCCCACACGTGCGCATCGACGGTGCATATAATAAAATTTTCCTTACATTATTTCTTCTCGGAGATGCACCGAGTATCATGACATCCCAAACCGACGGCTCTGATTCGTCCTCAACTCCGAGACCGGATCCTGCCACGTCGGACAGCGCAAAGGGATCATCATTGCCTACACGTCGACCATGTGCCGCAGTTTTCGCCTTCCTCGTGGGACCTACTACTGTTCTTCCCTCGTGTTGTTTGATCCGACGGCTGGGAACAGTTTTAACCGGGCTTACGAGGCTCTTGAGCCGAGCCGGATGGCAACGGGGCCAGCCAGTCACTGTGGGGCTGCCGCGTGTCTATGTGGTGTGGAGTGAAGCGACGGTCTAGCTTTTCCTACCACCCACCCGGTTCATGTGGCCCCCACGTGTATATGCGATTCTGATATGGCAGGCTGTGTACACACTGGGATAGGGATCGGACGTCTCAAAAATCACGTGAGCTTGCTACGTGTATGGCTGGGATTTATCTACAGAGAATAGTCAAAGGCTTCTAGGTGTAGTAGCCCCAGCAAACCAGTTTTTCCAGTGAGGTCCATTTGGATTTTGTCTGTGATCAATCCTAGTGCAACAAATGGATCATTTTGGTCAGTATGTGATTTTTTTATGTCCACCTTTTGTATCCGAATATATGTTAATATTATTTAATATTCATATCTTTTGAACGTGACATTAAAAAAAAAAGAGTTAGGATGTCGTCAAGTCAATTTGTTGAATTGACAGAATTGTTATTTTTCTTTTTAATTATTGAGTATGGATGCGTTGTATTGCCTTGATCAATCAACATTTGTGTGGTAAACAGTAAGGGTTTGTTTCGGAGTGATTCTAAATAGGTCAGAATTACGTAAAATCACTTAAAATTACTTAAATTGATTTTTTGAAGAAGTGATTCTCCACAAAAGTGATTATTGACGTCTCCAAAATCACTCACAAATGAGCCCCAGATTATATAGTTTCAAATATCAAAGTTTAAATACAAGTGGTGTGGAGTTAATTATTGCTTGATATTTGGTTCTATGTGTACGCAATTATTTAATTTAACTTGAATGAAATCATACAAATGCTACAAAACAAAATGTCTTGTCTCCGTAAACAGTATCACATTTGCTTTTAAATTTCTGAAATTATTTCGTTCACACCTTTGTCACATAAAAGTAACAAGGTTTTATTATGAGAACTGTTACACACACCCTAAAAGAGGAGAAAAATTTGTATATTACGGGTTTATATTACCTAACTAATCACGTTTTCATCTTGAGTAATAAATTTGTATATAGCGAAATGTAATTGATTGGGGATAGCAAATCAATACTATCTCCGTGCCATGCAAATTCTTCTAAAAAATGTATATATCATGCTGCAAGAAGCTTGTGTTCGATTCAATCTTAATATAAATATAAGTTATATATTATGCAAGCATCAATAATTCGATAACCTTTGTTTTTAAATATAATTGACCTCAAATTGTACTAGAGACTTGCATGAAAACTTTTTCTTGAGTATGAATAACGCTTCTCTTGATTAAGGTTGAATGAATCCATGTAATTGGGCGGGTCCAAGGCTCCGCTTATTTTTCATCACAATTCAACTTCCATAGAGAAAATGTCATCATTTTGCTGCACTTTGCACCCGACACAACGAAAGGGGATGACTTCTAGGAAGGTCATCAATGGAAGACTAATAAGGCCCCAAGAAAAAAAGAGAAAGAAACAGAGGGCTTTACCAACTGTCCCGGCGTTGTTTATGATTTGCTAATTTGTATAGATGACACATGTTGTCCTAAAAGTCCTTTGCAGTTCTTGCACTAAAACCACATCTCAAAATATCTTATTTCAGACCGACCTGCCTTTTGAATAAAACAGTGACAAAGAATTACTACTTTAACATTATATTTAATTGATATTCCCCACAATCTCAATCAGAGAGTTGCCATTGTTTTTGGTTGCCAATACAGAACGATGTTGCAGTTCTTATATTTTAATGCAAGTTGGCTTTATTTTATCTTTAAGCATAATTAACTCTTTGTTAATGCTTTAGTTAATTGTGTCATGTCGTTAGGTGAAACTATTTCATGTGCTTGGCACATTGCATCAGATACTTATAATACACCAGTGTTGTAGCAAGCTTTATATTAGTGCTCGACGCAATGTATCAGACACGACAAAACCTCTTATTATATTTTTGTTATTTCTTCAACAGATTTGAACCAAATTACAAGTCTTAATTAACCAAATGTAAAGAAAGTAAAATTTGGAGAGAAAGTGTATCTGTCACAATCCGAATAATCGTATTGCATTTGACAGCTAAGATTGTTATGGAATAATTGTAATTTGGAAAGTGGGATTGTTTACGCGTATGGTTTGAGGCATTATCCAAATATAAATATGAAAAAGTAAAGTATAAGGACTTGTTGGGTATTTGGTGTATGTCCCACATCGGAGGAGCACCTTTTCACATGCCATAATTGGAATGTTTCCAACCATGCAATATATGCATGGCTAGCATTTTTATTTTCTTCTTTTTTGTAGTGTGTGTGCAAGAAATTTGTTGCCTCTCTGGTTTGACCACCCGCATGGTGTTGCCTAATTGGTGCATGCTTCCTAGAAGATGAAATTAACGTTGGCTTGGTCTGGTCTCTCTTCTTCTTTGATTAGTCTTTTGGGCAAAATTGCTCAAGACTCTACTTGGTTTTGTCTTTGGTTGATGTTAACATGTCAAAACACAAAGTTACCAATCAACTAACTAGTTCTTAGTCTAACGATATCTATTTTAAGTTCGAATCTCTCTACGCTGATATAAAAGAAAATCGTTAATCGAGATGGTTTTTAATTTTCGACCTTCACTATTGTTAAACATGGAAACAAAATTCCTAAAACCAAAATCAAACTATATTGGATTAGACTGAACTGTATTATACTATGAGGAGGCAGAAATCTAAATCATAGGATTTGTGTCAAAGAATCCTAGTACAACACAAAAGTAGTTGCATATAGGTGTACCAAACAAGCACTTTGACATGTAACACTATTTGGGTTAATAATTTTTTCCAAGATTAAATTAATTATGTATATAAATTTTTTTTTGGTTTAAATTTAATACCTTATATAACTTTTTTCTTTTGTGAATTTTATATTTTACATTCCTAGTTGAGTTAGAGAAATTTAACGGCGGTATATTTCACCACTTTTTTTCACCGGCGGTAGCTAAACCTAAACCAAATAAACTGTCCGCCTACCGTAACACCAACCAACCAACCAAACTCCAGCCGAGTCGACCAAGTCCACGGAGCACAGCGCAGCTAAAGTTTAATTCCCAACCCAACAACAACTCAACCCTGGTTAAGAGCCGACTCAGCGACTCAGATTGACTCGTAGCCGCGCCACATTAAAAAACTCTCTCTCCCCGCTTTCCCTCTGCTCTCTCTCTCTCCCTCTCTCTCTCTCTCTCTCTCTAAAACTCTCTCTCTCACCACGAGAGACGACCCAAGACCCTGCTCTCATTTTGCAGCCCCCTCCCTCCGCCTTAAGCCCAGACTTTGCAGAACCAAAAACCTTCCGAAACGCTGCGTTTCAGCTGAGATCGGCGAAGACGAGCTATGGAGAAAGACAAAGTCGCTCTGGTGCAGACCCTGATCGACCTAGTCAACGAAATAGCTTCGATCTCCGACTACAGGTGCACGGTCAAGAAGCAGTACTGTAATTTGGCGAGGAGGCTGAAGCTGCTGACGCCAATGTTCGAGGAGATTAGGGATAGCAAGGAGGCGGTTCCTGGGGAGACTGTGAAGGCCTTGCTGTCGTTCATGGAGGCTCTGGAATCGGCTAAGGACTTGCTCAGAATCGGAAGCGAAAGCAGCAAGATTTACCTGGTGTGTGCGTATCATTCGATTCTCTTCTTCAGTCGTCCTTGCATTTTTTGTTTGTGTGCGTTTGATTCCTGGTCTCGGTGATTTTGTTGTTTTGATTTTTTATATTTCTGTTTGATTGTTGAGAAAATGCATGAAAGTGAAGGAAAATAGTTTTTTTATATTGAATTTGATACTGCTGTATTTGTTGTTTCCACTGGGTTATTGAGTAAATTGTTTGTTACTCGCTATTGACTGCTGTGGAAGCAATCAAAGTAATAGCATACTAACTTCAGATTAACAAAACAGTTGTGTTAGGCTTTGCTAAATTGGAATTTTAGTTTTAGTTAAAAGTTTCAAGGGTTCCAAATTTTTGCTATAATCGAGATTTATAGTTCTAATTTTTTATCAATTGCTACATTCTCAGCAATCAAATGTTTAAAAAAAAAAAATTGGTTCCAAAAATTGAAGTTCATTGCTCCTTTCCAGTGCTTAGTTTTTCCTCAAATTTAGTGATACTAGTTAAGTTTAATTCGTTTGTTTGGAAATTTTCGCACTGAATTGAATTGTGGCTTCTTTAATATTTAGACGTGGAAGACTTGAGTGAAGTTGTTGGATAATTAAAGTAACGAAATAATTTTATATATGTTCACCTTTTTGAGACTCAGCAGAAAGTTGCCAAACAGATTCCTTAACAAAAAATTCTTAGTCTTTTATTTGGGTGCAGTTACATCTTTGTTTTGGCGAAAGTTTTATTTGATTTTGGGGATTTTTCATATCTCTGATTAGCAGCAAGCCAAAGTAGAATGTCATGCTTAAAAATCTCAATGAAAAGTTTCTCTTTGTATGAATAGAATGTATTTGCATTGGTTTCTAGGGTGTCCCCTTTCATGTCTGGGGTTTGTGATGTTCCTATTATTCTTTCATGGGTCCTTACTGTTCGGTCCTTTTTGTCTCCATCAGTTTTATTAACTGTATCAAGATATAGTACTTGAGCATTGTTGTGTCTCTTGATTTAGGTGGTTGTGAATGGAATTGTCAGTTCAGAATGGAATATCACTGGTTGGTAGTCAGAAGTGGGAATCCATATTTTTGTGTGGAAAATCCTTGGTTGTTTGGTATCATGTACTTGGTAGAAGGTTCCTTCTTGCATTTCTGAGAGTGGTGGTACTATAACTAAGTCAACAAGATTTTGGTTGTTCTTGGTCTTGCTTTTATTTGTGGAGGAACTTTGGTAGTTGATGTTATACCACTTTTGGGGAAGATATTCAAAGTAGTTTGTGGGTGAGAGATGAACATATTGAATTTAGCAGTTCTTGAAAACCACCACTTATGGGCATTATCCTCTGGTTCATGGTAGAATTTTCTGATTATACGTACACCAAAATTTTGATTTCTTTAGCGTGTTCTAGCTGTTAATTTCCTGCATGGTGTTAAGGTTTCTGTATGAATGATGATTCTACCACAGTTTCACGAAAGTGTTACTACTTGATTTTGGGAAGAAAAGAGAAAAACATGCAGCTTCCCTCAGCTGTGTAATGAGCTATCTTCTGGCTTGAAAAAGGCTGCATAAAAACAAGACAGAACAGTGTTTTGATGGTTTTTTTGTGTGCTTCGAGGAACTTAGTACCATATTATAAAATGCCCACTAACTGTTGAAAAGGGCTATTTGTGGAGCTTTGAGAGTGAATATGATTTATTGTCAGGAATAGTACCGCATGCTACGGGGGATAAATATCTAGACATGGTTTATAATAAATTGGAGTTACCATCTCTCCTTTATGTTTCTGAATGTCTTGTCTCAATATCCCTCTTGCTCCCTATCCTGTTTTTTGGTCATTCTTATTCTCCCTGTTACTAAAAATAAAAGAAGAAGCAAAGTGATACACATCGTGATCCTAAGATTTCCTAGCAATGGCTGAAATATAGTGAATATGGGTTCGAGGATTGATATTATTTTATCGATTCAGATGGGAAGGGAATAAGATGGCTAAAAATATCATGTTTTGAAACACAATTTACATAAATTGGCTAAAACAAACTGAGAGTGTTCCCAGACTCTCAGTATAAGTGGTTGAGATTTGAACTTCAATTTCAGAAAAAAATTTGTTAACCATGTCTTAGTTAATAATGTGACCACATTGTATAATTTTGATAGGAATACTGAATTACAGTGCAGATTGATGCGAAACATGCCTGTGTGAATAGACTATTTCATATTATAAACTCTGAGGTGTTTTGTGTCATATGGTCTATTTGTCAATGTTCTTTTGTTTTCCGTACTTTGCATGGGTGGGGTCTGTTGAATGTTCCCTGTTTTTCTTTGTTAAAGGTTTTTTTATAATTAACTCAGCCTTAGATTTTAAATAAACTACTAAGATTGCTTCAAAGTTCAAACTTCTAGTCATATGATACCTTGATTCTCTCTGTCTCTGTCTCTGTCTCTGTCTCTCATGAACCTTTTCACCCTACTTGCAGGTCCTGGAAAGGGAGCAAATTATGAAGAAGTTCCATGAGGTGACATCTCAGCTGGAACAAGCTTTAAGTGGAATTTCCTATGAAAATCTTGACATATCAGATGAAGTTAAGGAACAGGTATATTTTCATCATTGAACAATC
Source organism: Prunus avium (assembly GCF_002207925.1). Next base: position 258,075 of record NW_018921316.1, read on the forward strand.
CTGTAATTGTTTGGGATTTGATAACCAGGGATCGCAATGTAATAGTTGTTTTTTTGTTTTCTTTTTCTGGATATAGCTTCACATGTTTACTTTGGAATCCTTGTCCTATATAAGCTGACATTATAAAGAGATGCCAGATTCTTCCTTACAGAATTCTTGAAGTATTTTCTTTAAAGTATATTTAAACATCTTTAGATTGCACGTGCACAGACACACACACAGACATTTAACCATACTATGACTTGCAAAACTTATATCTATGTGGTACGACAAGAATTTGAGTAGGTCCCGATTCAGAGCTCCTAAATTTATTTGTTATATTATATTTGAGATTTTTCAGTTTTAAATATATTCTTTGACTGTATCATTCATCCAGGTTGAGCTAGTTCTTACTCAGTTCAGAAGAGCCAATGGAAGGTTTGATTCACCAGATGTTGAGCTCTATGAGGATCTCTTATCCCTTTACAGTAGAAATGATGCAGCAACAGATCCAGCTGTCCTAAAAAGATTGGTTGAAAAGTTAGAATTGACAGGGATAGCTGAACTTACACAAGAGTCACTAGCCTTGCATGAGATGGTTACTTCCAGTGGTGGGGATCCTGGAGAGAGCATCGAGAAGATGTCAATGCTACTGAAAAAAATTAAGGATTTTGTACAAACAGAAAACCCCAACTTGGATGCTCCTGCAACAGAGAAGAATATATTAGCAAGTTGCAGTGGACAAGCATCTACTGACAAAAATCACAAGGTTCCCCCAGTTATTCCAGATGATTTTCGCTGTCCAATATCATTGGAGTTAATGAAGGACCCCGTCATTGTTTCAACTGGGCAGGTATATGCTTGCTCTTTGATACCCACAACTTAATTGCACCATAATTATCCATGTTCCTTTATCCTTATTCCTTCATGTTTCATTGGATGTTATTAGATGGTTTTCTCCATTCCATTTTCTGTCGTATGGCTATCCGATGTCAATAACATGTTTCCACGTTCTTGTAGAAAATTGTTATATTGAAATTTGTTTGCTACATTGTATCCTGCTGTTGGGTCAATGATTCCCCCATTTGAGATCAGCCTGGTTGTCTTCTGTTAGTTCCTTCATATTGTTTGTCAGAACAAAACCAAAACTTTTTTATTACGAGCTTGAAAAGATGTCACAAAGACTGGATACTTGTATTCCTATATATGGTAATTTTTTATGAATACATTTGAAGTCCATGCCCTGGGACACAATCCAATTTAAAAGATCTTGTTTCCACTGCTGCAGACCTATGAACGTTCCTGTATTGAAAAGTGGCTTGAAGCAGGGCATGGGACATGTCCGAAAACGCAACAGAGCCTCTCTAATACCACCCTCACACCGAACTATGCTTTACGTAGCCTCATAGCCCAGTGGTGTGAGGCAAATGGCATTGAACCACCAAAAAGACCCAATGCTCGACTTAATAAAACTGCATCTGCCTGCTCGCCTGCAGAACGTACTAAGATCGAAATTCTCCTCCGCAAGCTGATGTCAGCAAACCCCGAAGACCAAAGGTCTGCTGCGGGTGAAATCCGGCTTCTTGCCAAGCGTAATGCAGATAATCGTGTGGCCATTGCGGAAGCTGGTGCAATCCCCCTGCTTGTTGGCCTTCTTTCAACCCCAGACTCCCGCACCCAGGAGCATGCTGTGACAGCACTTCTCAACCTTTCCATATGTGAGGATAACAAAGGAAGCATCATATCCTGTGGAGCAGTTCCTGGTATTGTTCATGTTCTCAAGAATGGAGGCATGGAAGCTCGGGAAAATGCGGCTGCGACCCTTTTCAGCCTTTCTGTTGTTGATGAAAATAAAGTTAGAATTGGTGCTTCGGGAGCCATTCCACCACTTGTAACATTGCTAAGTGAAGGTACCCAAAGAGGGAAGAAGGATGCCGCTACAGCACTTTTTAACTTGTGCATTTATCAAGGGAACAAGGGGAAGGCAGTAAGGGCTGGTGTTGTTTCGACACTAATGCAACTGCTGACAGAGCCTGGAGGTGGAATGGTGGATGAGGCACTAGCCATTCTAGCAATACTGGCCAGTCATCCTGAAGGGAAATCAGCCATTGGAGCTGCCGAGGCAGTGCCAGTTTTGGTTGAAGTTATTGGTACTGGATCTCCCCGAAACAGAGAAAATGCAGCTGCAGTTTTGGTGCATCTTTGTTCCGGAGACCAACAACATATAGTAGAGGCTCAGGAACTTGGGGTGATGGGTTCATTAATGGAGTTGGCACAAAATGGCACAGATAGAGGCAAGAGAAAGGCTACACAGTTGCTTGAGCGAATAAATAGGTTTGTTGAGCAGCAGACACAGCAGGCTCAGGCACAAGCCGAGGCTCAATCTGAGACTGAGACCCAGCAGTCACAGCCACCCTCCACTACAAATGCTGTTGACAGCTGATAGTTTATTTTTATTTTTATTTGTTCTCTTTTTATTTGCTTGGTTTCTTTTGTTCTTTTCAAGTCAAAAGAAGCGGCTTTGCTTTGGCAGGGGGAGGTGGAAGATCACCTTCCAAGTCTGTAAGTTATTCATTTTATTTGTGTGGGATGAGACTATACTTTCAGGGGTTCTTTATAAAGAGCATCAATGGGTAGGGGGGTTAAAAAGAAAAAACAAAAGGAAAGAAGGGCTGAGATATATATCTGACATTTATGTGAAAATTGTACCATTGTAACATGTACGACTGTAATCATCCTCAGTTTTTAGTGAAGAGATGTTGCCTGTATTGAATCCAAAACATATTGGTCTGAGAGATCAAAGTTACATATATTGAAATTCAAAGCTTCAAACATCCCCAGATATGTACAATTTTCACATCCAATGAGGGAATTTTTTTGTCTTTCTGTTTTTTGTTCTTTTGTTTCTGCTGAAGATATGTTGATTCATTCTCCCCTTTCTTTCTGTATTAGGTAACTTGAAGGGCAGTGCCATGAGGAAATTTTATGGTTTCATTGTCACTCGATGTTACTACTCCATGTGATATGACAGAATATGGAAAACATTTTTATACTTTAGGGTAATACTATATGACCGTGTTACAATGAAACCGAAAACTTTGTCAGTGCCGTGGCTTAACCTGGATGGACCTTAAAGTCAAAGGTTGGGGATGTTACTTGGATTTTGCTACCAAGTTGTTCCTGCTAATACGCTATAAGAATAAGAATGAGAGTTCCTAATCCGAGCCACATAAAAAAAGGACTGATTCTGTCCCAATCAGACCCATTTAACAAATTTCAATCCGGAACTAATATTTTGGTGGTTCTGAAATCTGAATGGTGCTGTCTAGTCTGAGAGCTTTTTCTGGCTCACGCAAAATGTTGCGTCTGATAGGGCTAATAAGGCTAATACCAGTTCTCATGGTGATCTAGACTGATTTTGCTTAAAAAGTTGTAGCTTTTGGATTTTGATTGGAAAGCCTTTTGCCACTCTTTCTTCAAGGGGTATGTGAAATCAGGCTATGATAGGAGCCAGTAGCATGTGTATAATTTGCACAAAAATAGCTTGGAAGAGAAGGGTGTCTCAAAAACTCATATACAATGAAATCTCAAATAACGAATTCGTGTGAAATCCTTGGTATTTTTTCTTTTATCAGTCGCTACAAAATCAACAATTTCGTAAGCTTGAACTTCTGTTGCTGACATAAAAACATTTCTTTTCATGTCTTCGAAATACAACCCATAAGGGTTTGCCATTGCAAGATATTTTATATATTTTTTTCAATATGAGATATTAGAATCCAACTTATCGTATTCACCAAGGAAGCAAGTCTGTGGATGTATAGCCTAATCTTTTCATTTTCATTTTCACTTTTTTTATTTATTTAATGGAAGCAGCATTAATATCCATTGTTTCAAATGAAATATACTTTCCACAACATGCCCAAATTAAGATAGGAACTGCCATTGGTTGGGCGATTTGGCATCTGTCATATCACATGGTATATGCTTGACAAACATTTGATTGAACATTGCTTGTTTTTTTTTTTAATAAAAAAAATTCCCTAAAGAGGATTGGGATTATCAAAAAACGTTGCCTTTCTGACATACTACTTGTCAGCAAAAATATTTTTGCTCACTACCCTGAATTGGTGATGAGTATTATCATAACGTTAATTGTTGTTGGATGTGTTTAATTTTTTAGATTCGTGTGTGACAGGTAGATTAAATCACACTCATTCAATAATAATTAACGTAATGGTAATGATCGTGACATTTGTTGAATACGTTTAATTTTGAAATTCATGTCGCAGGGTAAATTAAAACACACTCATTCAACAATAATTAAAGTAGCGATAATGACCGTGAGATATATATAAGAGAACTTAAACACATAATGAACATGTGAGAAAGTAATTGTCAGTGACATAATCTAACAAGATTTGTAATTCTAAAGAATCATCTCACTGGGATTGATATCGCTGAGTTTATAAAGTAGCACTCCATCATTCACAGATTCTTTGAATTCCAACTTAGAAGAAAAAGAGAAATTCGAAGACCAAACTAACTACCATTTTGATCAAAATCTAACAAAGGATCAGTACAAGATAATACAAGATGATGCATGAAGTAGCTCCATCATAGAAAACCATGCTAAATCATAGGGGGGCGATGATGTGACATGATACTAACATGTCACTTGTACCAATTGAAATTCAGATGAGTGGTTTCAATAAAGTGAAAACTAAATATGCAAAAACCCAAATGATTTGTGACAAAAATAATGCAACATCTATGCTAACTTGCCGCATGTTTTGTATACATATAGTATACCTACGCATATAATGGGTTGTATCATAACATATATGTATCTAAAAAGTAACTTAATATGTATGCATATGATATTATGGTCCCTTAAGACAATATGGGACCACTGAATTTGCTTTTTCAGATTGAATGCATTGAAGCTAATCTTAAATTCATAAAGACCCGAGTTAAAAATTGAAGTTCAGATGCAAATATGTATCTCTTAGCTAGATTGTATATAATCAATCGGAGAAAAGAGTGAGAGATCAAGAGATCATGCTAGTAAAGTACTTTGATGAGACATCAGATCACATATATTATGACTCTTAGTTTTAGAAAGATGATGACAATTTAGTTCTTGTGTTTATGAGTTTGGCATTAATATCGTAAGGGTTACCTGTATTTTTCCAAAATATATAGACGAGAGTACGAGTGTTCTTGCTTATGCATATGTCTTGATGTTTAGGCTTCCATCATTTTCTTTCGAGTTACATTATATTTGAAGTGCTAAACTTGCATACCAGAGGTTCGAATCCCCATGGCATCAGTTGTGTGTTTGTGAGAAACTTCATCCCTTGTAGTTTAGACTATCGCTTGTACTTTAAAAAAAAAAAACAAAGAAGATGAAGAAGAAGTGCTCAAATCCTTGATCAATTGTCCAACTCCTCACTACTTGGCTGGGTAACACTTTTCAATACAAACTCTCTATACAAATCTCAAACATTTAACCCTAAATTTCAAAAAACTATAAGGTTGCAAGTAAATATTATCAACCACAAGAGAGTATATATTATAGCAATCCCAACTAATGTGACGTAGCACAAGTAAGACTCAAACTGAATATGCAGGTTGCAAGTCATTATTAACTAAAAATCTGCTGAAAAAGCTATAAGGTTAATGGTCCAGATTCCAGAACGAGTATCAGTGATACTGCACAAAACGCTCAAAAAGAAGGTGAAGAAGCAGAATTGTAAAAAGAAATGCAAAATTAAACGTGGACCCATTTGGAAGAAGAAGAAGATCAGAAGGTGATAAAGAGGAATAAAGTGAAAAAGGAAAAAATAAAACGCAGGCCCATCTCTGCTTCAACAAACATAAACACTTAACACTGAGGACAGAGAAAGAGAGAGCAAAAAGCAGCGAATAGAAAAAACTAACAATCAGAGAGAGAGAGAGAGAGAGAGAGAGAGAGAGAGCATATATATTTCACGTTTATCAAAGTGTGGGTCAACAAAATGAACATCCATAACATAGAGGGTCTTGGATTTCCGAGCCATATGCTTTGCTTTTGAATAAGGCTTTGAAGCCTTTGATTGCTCTTCCAGCGGTTGTCGTACCTCTCAGTCTCTCAGGCTCATCACCAACAACAGCAACCATTCCTCTTTTATTTCTTTGCTTTCCCTTTTGCCTTCTTTGACGCCCATATGCAGAATGCATGCACATTTTCGACTCACAATAACTGTCTTCACTGTCCACGTCCCATGACCAAACTCATCAAATATCAAATATCAAGAGAGAGAGAGAGAGAGAGAGAGAGAGAGAGAGAGAGAGAGAGTGTGTGTGTGTGTGTGTGTGCTTTAATTTTTTGCTTCTGGCATTCTGGTTTGATTGCTTTATTCGTCCATTGCTTGGCAGCCTTGGTTCTTGCAAAAGCAAATCCTTGATTCCTTCTCTTTTTCATAAGATGACCAGCCCTTTTTGGCGTACAATACTAATATGTAATTATTACATCGATCTCCGAAGAGATCAACAGAGATTATATACACATATATCTTTCTATTCTAACGTGACAAAGTTTTATAATTTTTTTGACCCAATTTGAAAGGATGAGACACTGGGGGACCATGTTTAATTTTTAAAGTAGCAACAGTAAACACTATAAGTAAAGTGTTAATAAAAAAAGACGCATCTGCACTTAAAATCCTGTGTTTCAAGACTTATAAGAAAAAAGCAATGATATATTATAGAGTTCTTTTGACCTATATTGCTAGGGTTTTATCATATATAGCTCATGCATGATGCACCATTCTCTACCAAAAATCTAGAATACTTGTTGCTCACTTGGATTTGGTTGAGATGCTAGATACTTGCATGCATGGTTTTTAGTGGGATTTTTGGCGTTTTCTCACAATTTCCTTTCAAAGTCGTCAACTTTCACTTTCACCCATGTAAAACAAATAAGTACTTCCACTGATCTTATCATTCTTATTATTATTGAAAAATCATTATACATAGTACTGTTTTGTATGTATAATGATGATGCTCTCTCTGATCTCTTTCTCTCTCTTGCCATCTGTCTCTCTGACTTAAAATCTAAATGTAGTAAACATGTTTTCCTCCGGAGGTGAAAACTGAAAACACATTAACACCTCAGTGAATCTCATAAAAACATGAGACAAGAAGCTTTCTTGGAATTCAAATTTGGCCAAATTTAGAGGAATTGGGGAAAACGGGGAAGTGGAGTCAGTGTCTACCCTCTCTCGATCAAGTCTTGATGACACATCACTTTTCCTACATTAACTTGCGAGAGAGAGAGAGAGAGAGAGAGAGAGGGAGGGAGACACCATTGAAGAGGATGCTGGTGAAGGACTTAATAAAGGCAACTCTTTTCAGAGCAATGGTGGAATGTGGATCAACTTCCTCAACAAAGTACTTTAAAAACAAAATGAGAGAGACAGAGAGAGACTTGCAATTAATGCACCACTGCAGGGACATAATAAATTAAGCTGCAGAATCTCTACATATATAAAGTATAAACTTCAATCTCCTCTTGATTCAAGCATATATATACATATAATTTTGAAAAACATACTCTTCTTTAATTAATTGATATGCAGCTTTTGTCAAGTGGTGTTCCATGAAGATTGTACGAACAAAAACACATACATGGAGCCACATGTTTCAGACACAGATTTTCATAGAATATCACTTACTAATTTCAAGCCAAGGAACCCTATTGTTTTCATAGTAAATCAAACGATAGAAACGGTGCGGATTGAATTTTCTCATTGTGATGCATGCAATTGGTATTATTAATGCATGTGGCTGAAGAAGATATGAGAGATACGATGAAATGAAATTTTTTCAAAAGGAGTACCATTGATGATCAGCTCATAGTGGCAGATACAAACCCATATGGTACATACACACACCATACATTAGTTAATACACGATACGAAGAAGCACAATAAGTACTCAAAACAAGAAAGAAAAAAAGAAAAAAAGAAAAAAAGAAAAAAAGCAAATAAAATACAAATCAGAAAGACTACCATTTCTTAGTTATTGGATCCATATATCCCACCTCTAATCATCATCAAGGATGATAAGGGCTCGTGCATCCATCTTAATTATACACTGGTTTAATTTCTGGCTTGGAAAACTTACAAGAGATGGCTTGTGGAAGAAGAGTTGAGGCCTGATAAATCTGTCCACGAATTCAAATTGCCACCCCAGAACTGATTATTGTTGTTTTCAGAAATATTAGTACCCAAAGAAGGTCTTGTCAAACTAAGCCCACGATTGCCTTCAACTTTCACTGGAGGGGGCAAGTGATCACCGGTATTATTAACCCTAGAATTATTAGCAGCCATAGGATCAGTTGGTGCTTGATGATGATGATCAACTCCTTGATCACCAGTTTGAAATTGGTATAAACCTGTTGAGGGTGATGAATCAAACCCACAACCACCCAAGAATGGAATTTGCTGCAAATTCAAATTGCGCCACTGGTTATCTCCTCCCAATATTCCACCATTTAAATTGTTAATATTATTGCCTCCTATCTGGTGAAATTGGAATCCCATATGATGGTGGTGATCAGTCTGTCCCTGCTGGATCTCATTGAAGTTTAGTCCCATGTTCCCAGCTCCACCATAACGTCCAAGACTTTGGATTGTTGAGGCCAGAAATGGCAGGGATTGATGAGTTGCCTGTGGCAGTTGTGACAAATGAGTATCAATCATATGATGATCAGATGAGTTGGAACCTGTTTGAATATGATCGGTACTTGTGGCTGCTGGAGATTTGGACCTGCTGCTGCTGCTGCTGTTGCTTTTGCTTTTCTTGTTTCGGCGACATCCTCCTCCGACTGGAACATTCCTTAGGGCACCTCCTCGGGTCCAGTAACGCCGACATGTCTTGCAGAAGTGGCGAGGCTGAGAGAGGCTGTAGTTGTTGAAGTAGCAAAACTTGGTGTTGGTGGACTCACACCTCGGACACTTGAGGGCGGTTTCTGGCTGTGGAATCTTTGCCATACGGGCTCGATCGGACATCGAACTGGGTCTGATGGAGCCCGGGCCACCACCACCTGTACTCCCTTGGCCACCGACATGAGTGAGTGGCGGTGGAGGCAGCGGTGGAAGCTCGAGTGGATTTTCGTTTCCAGTAGTAGTACTTCCCAGTTGATGATGATTTGGTTGCTGCAAGATAATAAAAATCCAAAGTAACTATGAGTTAAGCATAAGGAACATATATTTCTGGTATATTCACAAAGAGATATATCACAAAGGAATAGGAATAAATATATCTTTTGAATTTGCTTTTTTTTTTGTTCTTCCCTTTTCTGTTTTGGTGAAGATAGAAGGTGTTGATGGAAAAACTGGAGCTAGAGAAAACCTCACCTGGTGCCAATTGGGAGGATCTAAATAGACTGGAATAGATGAGAAAACCATGGTGTTTGATCTTTATTTCTTTTATAAAGTTTGATGGGTCTTTAGGAAATATGGTGGTGGAGAATCACACCAAGGGAATACCAGAGCCAAGAAAGAAAGAAAGAAAGAAAGAAAGAAAGAAAGAGAAAAGAGAAAGCAAGAGAGGAGGAAAGCAAGGGAGAGGCTTTTGTATATTTTTGCTTTTATTCCCTCATTCTCATCTCTTTTTGTTTTATTATATATTTAGGGTTTTGAGTGGACGAAATTTCTTCGCATTTAAGCTTTCTTTTGAGATGCTGCGGACTGTGATTTAATTAGTGCTAAAAAAAGGCTACTTGCTTCCTGGCTCATGCAAGGAAGAGAGAGAATGAGAGAGACAGAGAGAGATAGAGAACGTGACACAGTAAAGCAAATTACAAATCACTACTATTTGGCCGTCGTGGTGGGATCGCCGCCCTCAAGTGAAGTCATCAAATTAATCCTGATTAGGAGTTGTACGGAATAATTAATATTAATTATGGCATTAATCCTTTTACCAACATGACTAATTTTCCATGGTAACAAAACTAGTTAGTTGTGTTGTGTATATACCGTTGTCCTTAATCAATTGTCAAGTGGTAATCTTTTTTTTTTAATTAGTTGAAACGATCGCTTTTCAATTAGTACTCTTTTTATTGTCACCCTATTTTATCATGCAGCACCATCAAATGTAATTGAATAACTGACTGAGTTTGGTTTTGGGAACTATGAGTGCTTCCAAGTAATCGTTTTCTTTGTTTGGTTGAAATAGATAAATATTTTTTGCTTCGGGTGTATAGACTCATAACAAATAATGTAAGAATCACGTAATATAAAGTGCGTTAAAAGACGATCAAATAAGAGAATCATATGAGTTCATAAGTGAGACACACAATTACAAGAAAAATGTTAAAACTCACATGTGAGAAAAAAATGTCACATAAAAAGGAATTTTTTTAAATTAACTGTTATTAAACTCTTAACCAAGAAGGAATGTTGACGATGTACAGTGATTATGAAAAAGAAGTATGGGTGGGACGAAGGGGATGCTAAAAGTGTGAACCACATCCACATCCTAACCTAAGATTATTATATGCTGAAAAAAACAACAACACAAATTAAAGGTGCTAAATGTTTTTTTTCTTCATCTTCTTCTATACTTTCGCACAAAAAATAAGTATAAATTCATATTAATTCCAACATGCTAAATTACTGTGACAGATAAGACTCCTTTTCTAAGTAGTCAATTACGACAGATCATCGATAAAGAAAAAATCTTTAGCGTGCCCCAAATTTTATCCATCTTTATGGCCTTTTAAGCGTCACAAAATCTTCAAGTTGTCTCACAACTTTAATGCCTAACTCATCATATAATTTATGAAAACAAAAGAGAACATCCATCAAAGTGTCTGTATAATTAATTTGTCATTTATATATTAGTTGAGCTAAGTGAGAGCACTAAGAGTTAGCAAGCTAGAGTTTCGATATCTTTCTTTCTTTTGTTACTCTTTTTTTTTTTTTTTTTTTTTTTTTTTTCTGTTTAATCACCTTTTTCCAGAAAGAGACCCAGTATGGTTTGCAGGTCGCTAAATATTATAGAATTTCTCTTTTGGGTGTGGGGCTGGCTGCATCACCATGGGGCTAAGGCTAAGGGGGATGCGAGAACGAACCACATAATAAATAAAAGCCAAAGCTTCGTCTATAAGGAATCTTCTTTTACAGATCACAGTAATTAAGTTCATTAATTTTCTTTAGGTAACAAGAAAATGTCACAAGATATTAAACTTTGGATTCCATATGGATCATTCATACATACCTCGCCTCCCTCAGTTAAACATGCATGCATTTTGAGGTTTTGTTTTGTATGGTAGAAAACATATATGATTGTCGTGATCTATAAAAGTCGATGTAAAAGCTTGCACTAGAGAATGGTGTGCACTCTCTTGGCTTGGTTGTTTCTGTTTCTCCTCCCTTTGTTGTTTTTGGCTTCTTGCTTTTCAATGAAGTATTTTTCAAACCATAAAAAAAAAAAAAAACGGAAGAGAAATTATAGAACCTCAATCGACTTTTACCACCTCCTACCATTGAATTATTAAGACAAAACCTACCATGATATAGATACTAACTACATTAGTATTTCTATATATAATCCGGATGGGAAAAGAACTGATATACATCTTTTTTCTATGCGGATGTCCGGACGTCATTGTAAACATGGAGGAAAGTCGGGAAGAGTAGTAGAAAATACATGGCGTCCGCACGATAACAACGTCTGAATGTCTGCATAGGAGAAAATTTATATATAATAATAATAATAATAATAATAATAATAATAAAAAGCATATTGGTTTTGAGGCCAAAAAGGCAACCCTGTAAAATACTCTTTAATGGATCTTTACTTTGTATTTGGATGGAAATTTAAGAGTACTAAGGAATTTCAAGATGGTGGAAATTAATATTATTAAATTTGTGTAGTTTCTTGTTTATTATGTTTAGCTAACCTTCAAAAAAAGCTAGATGATGTTATAGGATACAATACTTTCGCACGAGGAAAGAAAAACCCAAAAGAAGATTACTTAGTGAAATATGATGCGATTAGAAAAGAGGACATATTATCACTAAATTTACATCATGTAGCTATATCTTTAAATCAATATAATGTTGTGTTTTTTTTTATAACTAAATTAAAAATCAAGGGGAAGAAGTGACATTAACCCTTCTCTCTCTCTCTCTCTCTCTCTCTCTCTCTCTCTCTCTCTCTCTCTAGATATTAAAGACAATCAAAATGTCTCCAAGATCCATTTTGTTGGAGGAGATTCAAACTTGTGTTGTTAGATTAAAGAAAATGAATGTGCAAACGAAAATATTAGTTATGAGAAGAATGGGTAAATAACTGAATAATTTCTTTTAAAATAAAAAATAATATCATTTATGAAATGGAAAAGCACAAATAGATCATGCAATAGAAGGCTTTAAAATTAAAAAAAAATTACCAATAAACAAGAGACTAAGTGGTTTCATGCATAATAAACTAAGAATTGGTTGCTATTATATACGTAATAGATTTTAGAAATAACATTTCAACTTTAAGTTAGAATTTTGAATACTTAAGTATAAACAATCCACAATTTGTTAGAGAAACAATTCTACAATTTCAACTTGGTTTAACAATAACTGATGATGATCAATACTTTTGTTTGAGCACTTGGTCATGTTTGATGTTTGCCATAACAATAACTGGATGTCTGTCAGGGAACCTCTGAGTTTTGCTCCATAGCCCTTTAAGTTGGCTTTTTTACAGTTCCATGTTCTAGGCGTGGTGTCTTCTTGTTATTTTGGCCTTTGGAAACCTTGACCGAGACCTACTGAAATTATGGTATCAGAGCCTTAGTTTAGCACCTAAATAATATGATTATAATAGTAAAGTACCTTGAGGAAAGAAGTCAATCAACACAACTGATAAAAAAAACCAACGTTTTATAACTTGTTAAAAATTTGTTAATTACCAGAATCACCAGTTAAGAATAGTGAACCCTTTGCATGTTTGGCCCTTGGTGGACACCTATTAGAATTTTTTTTAAAAAGGTTACAAGAATTAAAAAAACAGAAAGTTGGATACCAAGTAGAAATTAGGAATCTAGAAAAATTATTAAAATCACCAAAAGTAAGTAATTATCCAAGAAGAAAATTAGAAGTACATAATAGCATCATTTACAAGTTTGTAAAGAATCCATAGAAGCATTTCAAGAGCATTTAGGCATATTAAAAGAAAAAGGTAGACTTAGATAAATTTCAATTATATGATAGAGTACCTTAATTTAGAAATCAGTAAACAACATAAGAGAAAATTAACTTTAAATAATAATACATTAGTTTGTTATTTTCCAAAAAAAGAACATAATAACATCTATTACACAACAGTAATAATCCCTTCTTTATAAAGAAAGCCATATGGCAACGTGTTTTCATATAGACGTAAAAAAAAGAATCTTTCTTTTTGTGACTTTGTTTAAGACAAAGTAATCACCTGGCCTCCCTCAGTTAAACATGCATGCATTTTGAGGTTTTATTTTGTATATTAGAAATATATATATATATATATATATATATATATGATTGTCGTGATCTATAAAAATCGATGTATAAGCTTGCACTAGAAAATGGTGTGCACTCTCTTGGCTTGGTTGTTTCTGTTTCTCCTCCCTTTGTTGTTTCTGGCTTCTTGCTTTTCAATGAAGTATTTTTTGACCCAAAAAAAAAAGATGAAGAGAAATTATAGAACCTCAAATCGACTTTTACCTACTCCTACCATTGAATTATTAAGACAAAACCTACCATGATATAGATACTAACTACATTAGTATTTCTACATATATAATAAAAAGCATGTTCCTTTTGAGGCCAAAAAGGCGACTAATTAAGTAAAATAGTCTTTAATAAATTTTTATTTTGTGTTTAGATGAGGAAATCTAATAGTACTAAGGAATTTCAAGATGGTAAAAATTAATGTTATTAAATTTGTGAAGTTTCTTGTTTATTATATATGTTTAGCTAACCTAAAAAAGATGGGAAAAAAAAAATGCTAGATGATGTTATAGGATACAATATTATACTTTAGCACGAGGAAAGAAAAACCTAAAATAAGATTACTTAGTGAAATATGATGCTATTAAGAAAGAGGACATATTATCACCTAAATTTACATCATGTATGCTATATCTTTAAATCAATATGATGTTGTTTTTTGAAAAACTAAATTAAAAATCAAGGGGAAGACAATGAAAATGTCTCCAAGATCCATTTTCTTGGAGGAGATTCAAACTTGTGTTGTTAGAGCATCCGCAATGGTTGTTCAATAGTTCAAAGTAATATTTCAATAAATTGAACTATTTTTGAATCTATTGAATTGAATTGAATTGAATTATAGTTTTTTTATATGAAAAAAGATTTAGGAGGAGGGGAGGCTACAGTTCAATAACTTCATATCAATAGTTATATTTTCTTACATATTTTTTCACATATCCAAATAAAATAAAATGGATAAATTGTACCATTGAAATATTCTAAAAGAGATCTTTAAAAAGAGACCAATTTTGAATATATTTGGAAGAAATTTTTTTTTAATTTCATGCCAAACTTGTATATTTGGAATCATGCAATAGAAGGCTTTTAAAATTAAAATAAAAGTTTCATGCATAATAAACTAAGAAAAGGCTGATATAATGTAATAGATTTTAGAAAATAACATTTCAATTTGAAGTTAGAAATTTGAATAAATAATTCCATTCCACAATTTTTTTAGACAAACAATTCTACAATTTCAACATGGTTTAACTTGATACTTTACTAATATGGGATTTTAAATCCCTTTCTAACCCCAAATATCTCTTCAAACCCCTCGTTGGAATCCATCCGAAAGTAGAGAGTACAAATTTTACATTTTAATTAGTATTCTAACTAATGTTACAATATCGCTTGTACTAAAATAAAAACTAACATTACGATATTATTTATTTTATTTTAATGAGATAACATACTCTAATCAATAGATATCACTGAAAAACAAATGAGAACTTCTTCTTCTTCTTCTTTTTTTCATGGAAAAACAATGCTAATGGTAACGGCATGAGAAAAATCCAACGCGGATATCAGAAAAAAGTTAAGTTAAACGTTAAAAAGCATAGAAAAATTTGTAGATGACTTCTCAAACTGCGGCCCCATCGGCTCTTAATAATGAATGAACAAAAGTTGGATCCTGAAATTAAGAAAGTATGGGCTGGTGGCGCCCCCATAGTCCAATGATGTAGCAACACATCAACGTCAATCTTTTTCATCAGATGCCTATGGTCGGGGGGATATGAACTCAACTCAACTCAACTCAACTCAACTATCCCGAGTTTTATACAAACTTATTTTTATTGAGTTACATAATAATCAGGTCATGTGATGTGTTATATGACCAAGGGTGTATACATCCCGGGATAAATAAGTTTCTTTCTGATGCAGAGACTCCTACTCGTGCCACGTCATCAATTAAGAGATCTCAACTATAATATGTAGGAGAAATTTTTTTTATATCGGTACGAAGTATATACGACGCAAATTGAGCAGCGAAAGTAGAGTTTAGCTCCTAATAGTAACACTTGTGAATATTTTATATCTTGTTTGAAATTTCCTTGCCTTTTGTTATCAAGAAAATCAGTCAAAACTCAAAAGAACATGAGAAATCATGCTTGTCCAACATCCAATTTAAGTTGAAATTTGCTGACGTTTATCGAATATTTTTCATATAAAGGCGTCGCAACTCATAAAGATGTGCAATAAACTACTATTTTTCTTTTGTCTTGTACAATTACAATACACCACGTGGAAGCGTCATGCATTCAATTATGTTCATCTCCAACAACATAGATGACCATGAAAATATTATAGCATTCTCAAGTTCCAACAATAGATTTACTTTTCTAAAATTACCAACAATATATATATGATTGAGGAATTTCTGAAATAAATTATTTGAGAGATACCTTTTAAGGTACTTTATAAAAAAAATTTCAATAATCCAAACCGTCTATTTTTCAAGTCTTCATTCATAGATCATCCTTGAAAAAAATCAGAAAAATTGAAAATCATTAAAGTATCTAATTGCTAACAACAAAACAGATGAACATGATACTTCAAGAAAAGACTAAAATAATAATGATCTAATTGAGTAGTCAAATGGTTTCGGATTCAAGTTATTTTTTGCATATATCATCTTTGAGGGAATTTTTTTTTTGGGTCAAATCAATAATATTGTATTCTAACACTCCTAGTCTTATTTTCTATTGATTTTTTATTTTAATTAGCCAGTGTAATGAAAGAGACCTTTGCCTGACCTATTGTTGGGCTCTAAATAAACCAGCTGTGGCTGAAGTGTTTTAGAATAATAGAGAGGATAGATTTCCCTTAATAATGGTGGTTTCAGTTTAGTTTATCTTATTTAATAGTTGATTATTTGAACTTTAAATGAAGGCCAGAATTTATGCATGGGTGGAGCTGCTGGCTCATAATCTTTTTGTTTGGGCATTATTATTTTTATCTTAAGAATATTGCATGCATATATCTCATCGTGCTTCCTGCTGCTGTTTTTATCTTGAATGAACGTGCGGAAGATTCTACTTGTTTGTTTATAAATAAATCGATCCCAATCGGAAAAGACTGATCTTTGGTTGGTTTAGTGGTGTTGGAATCTAATTCTCCATCCAATTTTAGCAGAGTACGGCCTTTTGCTCCATTTTTTCATGCCAAAAGCTAACTCTCTTCATGTGGGGAGATATGTTTAGTTGGAAAGGAAGCAAATTGCAGCTTTAACATATTATAACTTGTCCATCTGATCCATCCCCTCTCTCTCTCTCTCATACACTCCCACAGGGGACTCTTTGCGCGTAGACAGATAATGTTCTTGCCCCACAAACCCTATGCACTTTTTGGGTTTGATATGTAAATGATAAAATGGTTTATTGGTTGGACCTAAATTGCTCGCTTTTTTGGTACAAACCTGCATGAATCAAGCATTATGAGGGGGGGTCAACTACATCAAAAGCAAGGTTCTCCATCCAATTTCAAATGGAGAGATGGTACGTACCATTTTTACTTTTTATGTCAAAGCTAGGTTGCAATACAAGTGGATGTGATGCGTTAATATAGGAGGTGATTGGCTCTAGTCTTTTTAGCATCAATCTATAGTATATGGTACATTTTATCAATACTCAGTCAACTTAAATTACTAAATGCAAAGGCAGATGCTGATTTTTTTTATAGGGTTAGGCCTAGTTTGGGATTGCTGTCACTTTTAAAAAAAGTTGCTTCTGCTGTGCTTTGAAAATAATTAGCTGTAAAGTAAAGCAGCTCCATGTTTGGTAAACAATATTTTTAAAGTGCTGTTAGTACAAAAAGCAGTGTAAAAGCGTTTGGTAAATTTTAATATAAAATTGTTGTAACTGTGAATAATGACTAAAATAGACATGATGTTAAAAGTGTTATGTATTAATCATGTGGTGGTAGTTGTAGTGATGGAGTGGAGGTGGTGGTGGTGATGAAGGTGGAGTTGGTGGTGGTGGGGATGGCGGTTGTGGAGGTGGTGGTGGTGGTGG
>NW_018921316.1:285737-296720 GCF_002207925.1 Prunus avium
CACTTCATCTTGTCTATGTTAGTGTGGTTGGAATAAATTCCATCCCATACTTCTTTTGTTGCACCTCAAGCTTTCTTCACATGGGTGTTCAAAGGTGTTCAATTGTTGCTGCCTTTTGCTGCCAACCCATGTGGGTTTTCTTTTGGTTGCTGGAAATAAAAGATTCTTCTGAACTAGGCTTGGTGTAGGAAGGCCTGAAATTTCAATATGTATCCAATGAGGCTCAAATTTGGATATGTCATAATAGACACCCATTGGAACAACCTTTATGAAGAATGTATTCCCATCTGAGCAGTAAAAGTGTACATTTTGGGCCTTGCAAGTTGACTGCCGAAAATAGACTGGAATTGACTTCATTGCAGTCAGCTTGTGGGCTTGTTTTGGGCTTGATCTTCCCTCCTCCTAAATCTGGAAAAATCTGGATCTTGAAGCTCTTTGAATTATCTTTCCAAGCATATGCAGCCCAGCTCAAGGAAAAATTGGAAAGCCCTTCAAATGTGATATTTGGCCCAGTAACGCAGATGCTGCCGAATTTGACCTTAAGTTGCCAAAACTTGTATAACTTTCTTTAGAAGACTCGGAATCATGAACCGTAAAATTCTCCATAAACTAGACTTCCGCATCTTTCCAATGATGTGTGGCTCGTTATTTGGTTCTTCTTGAGCAAGTACAGTCCAATTCATGAAGTTGACTGATCTGCAGACACCGATGAGCCAACTTGTCTCCAAAATGCATTTAATGAGTCTCAAGCTTATTACACTGAAACAAACACAAAACTTATTAAAAGCACAAGTTTAACTCAAAAACATAACCAAATCATAAGTTAGAAAGATACAAAATAACATGTAATTATGCACCGATCATTTGGTTATATTTATTCTTTTAATGTTTAGTTTTTATTTTTCTAATTTATTCAAGTTAATAGTGTTATGTTAGGGTTAAGTTGTTGGACACGTGTCAAAAAATTATGCAAGGAACACGAAGGGACATGGAAAATGGGGACAACGGATCCTGTCCCATGGTGAGGGGGATCAGGTGGGTAACAAATTATCCTAACATATCCGTTACAACTTTGATTTGCGCAAATCAAGGCTTAAAACCCTAAGGGCAAAATAGTTAATTTATGCTAAAATTTGGAAAATTAAAAGAAAATTCGGAACGGGTTGTTACAAATGCTAAGTATGAAGTGAAATCAAACTTTGGATACAAAATGTACGAGAAAAAAAAAATTTAGGTAGTAAATGATGAAATTCAGTGAGTGGTAAAGTGAAATTTACTCATAAGCTTTTAATAAATTGAGGCAAGTAAGGGAAGTATAAAAAAAAAAATTAAAAAAAAAAAAACCTAGAATTCCCGAGTGCTCATGGGTTCAAATATCCATGGTATTCGTACAAAAACTTAGAAATTAAAATAAAAAACATCTCATCCCACGTTTGGAAGAAACTTCTCCCGCAGAACAACCATTTTTATTTTATTTTTCAACTTGCCTACGGTATCTCACTATGCTAACAATTGTTCCAGAGTTTTGTAATTTTACTAACAAAATCGGTGACAGAAAATCTAGGTTCTAGTTGATCATGTTTGAAGTCTCCTTTTTCAAATATGTTTGAAGTCTTTTAGGTCATCACAAACACACCCTCAAACACGTTTTGTATACAAACCAGAACTCCTAAACCCATCCGTCAGAATCTCTCAGTCTCTCTATATGATCGACTAACCTATCTCATTTTCTGGCATATAATTTTTTGTTTTTCAATTAATGGCTTCAAAAGGTGAAGGACCAGTGATTGGTATTGACCTTGGAACCGCGTACTCATGCGTTGGAGTTTGGCAAGACGGCCATGTTGAGATTATAGCCAATGATCAGGGCAACAGGATGACGCCGTCCTACGTGGCTTTTACAGACGCAGACTGTTTGATCGGCGATGCTGCCAAGAACCAGGTCACCATCAACCCCATCAACACTGTTTTCGGTGAGTTCTCACACCCTATAACGTATACTTAGGAAATTATTATTGACGCTCCAAAAAAATCGTTATGAGAGAAATTGCACTCTATGATGAAGAAATTGATGAACATTTCAGAATGTCAATAACTATGACAGTTGAAATTAATAAGATTAGTATATTCATTTATCATTGATTCTATTGTTGATTGCATCTCTAACCAGTGTGTGTGATTCGAGAAAATATATAATTTAAAGTTCTAACGATTGTGGGAGTGCTTAATTAATTACTTTTTGTTAATCTAGTTTATACATATATCATATATGCTTTGGTATGTATATATTATATCCAACCAAATTTATTTCTAATGTGCTTTCATTAATTAGGGTTGAGCTAGATGCAAAGCGTTTGATTGGTAGGAGATTCACTGATGCCTCTGTTCAAAGTGACATGAAGTTATGGCCTTTCAAGGTCATTCCTTGTGCCGGGCGAAACAAGCCAATGGTTGTGGTGAACTACAAGGGTGAAGAGAAGCAGTTTGGTGCTGAGGAGATATCAGCTATGGTTCTCACAAAGATGCGGCAAACAGCAGAGGCTTACCTTGGCTCAACTGTAAAGAATGCTGTTATCACCGTCCCGGCATACTTCAGTGACTCTCAACGCCAGGCCACAAAGGCTGCCGGTGTGATTGCCGGTATGAATGTTATGCGTATCATTAACGAGCCAACTGCCGCCGCCATTGCCTACGGTCTTAACCAGAAAGCCTCAAGTGCTGCCGGTGACAAGATCAACGCCCTCATCTTTGATCTCGGTGGTGGTACTTTTGATGTTTCCCTTGTCACAATTGAAGAGGGTACTTTTGAGGTCAAAGCTACTTCTGGAGACACCCACCTGAAGGAAGTTGAGGTTCCACCCCAAAACCAATTGGCAATGGGGGGTGTTTGTGCAAATAATCTCACGGGAGAATATTCGCTTCTAGATCCTCGAACCTTCGATCTTCCTTCTCTCTCCTTCTCGATTCCTGTAAAACAGATTGGAGTAAATAGACCACACCTGAGGGGTGTTGGCCAAAGGCCCTCCGATGCCTAAGTTAGTTCAAGTGTTTGTAGGAAAACAATAGCTAAGCGAAGGGTACGGAGTTTGTATGGTGTGAACCGGGTGGCCGGAGCCGTGTGGAGAAAATATGGAGAGTGGAGAGTGGAGAGTGGAGAGGGGGAGAGAGCTTCGGGTATTTTCTCGGGTTCTGGAGCTAGGTTTAGAAGTAGGGTTTCTGAAGTCGGGTTTCTGACGTCAGTTTAGATGTACCTTGAATGATGACTGAAGTCATCTATTTATAGGAGCCTCGGGGCTAGGGTTTTGTAGCCTCGGGGCTAGGGTTTCGTAGAGATTGAGTCGGACTCGATTACATCTCTTTATTATGATAATATTTGCTCCCACAGGGGGAGTAGCCCAACTCCTTATAAACCCAGGCTAGGTCCCTTAACATTTCAATGTGGGACAAACACTCTCAACACGCCCCAGGAGGTGAAGATTTTGACAACAGAATGATGAGCCATTTTGTGGAGGAGTTGAAGATCAAACACAAAAAGGACTTGAGCAATGACCCCAGAGCATTGAGGAGATTGAGGACATGTTGTGAGAGAGCAAAGAGGACTCTTTCTTGCACAACTACTCAAACCACCACAATTGAGATTGACTCTCTATTTGAGGGCATTGACTTTTGCTCCACAATAACCAGAGAAAAATTTGAGGAGCTCAACATGGACCTCTTCACAAAGTGCATGGACATTGTGGACAAGTGTTTGATGGATGCTAAAGTGGAGGACAAGAGCACTGTCCATGATGTTGTTCTTGTTGGAGGTTCTACTAGAATTCCCAAGGTACAACAGCTATTGCAGGATTTGTTTGATGGCAAGGAGCTTTGCAAGAGCATCAATCCTGATGAAGCAGTTGCGTATGGAGCCACGGTACAAGCTGCCATTTTGGGCGATCAGAACCGCCTGGACTTAGTCTTGCATGATGTTGCCCCAATTTCCCTTGGATTTTATAGTATCCAAGGAGTTATGGATGTCTTTATTCCGAGAAACACTAGAATTCCCACCAAGAAGGAACTGATTGTGTCAACCTTCATGGATAACCAACCTTGCGTGTATACTCAGGTATTTGAGGGTGAAAATCCAAGGCCCGCAAGAAACAACGTGTTGGGTAAATTTGGGATCTCAGGCATCCCTCCTGCTCCCCAGCGGGTGCCTCAGGTCACCATCAGCTATGATATCGACGCCGACGGAATTTTCAATGTCCATGCGTTTGCTGAGGACAAAACCACTGGGCGGAAGAACATACTCACAATCAACAATTATGAGAGATTATCCCAGGAGGAAATTGAGACTATTGCTGCGGATAAGGAGTATAATAAATTATATGAGGCTAGCGGTTATGCAACGTACGATCGTTTATTACTCTCTATTTAGCTAAGTTTTGGTCGAATAGAAATAGTTAATATGTTTTTTTAGTTAATTAATCTTGAAGTGGCTAGCTGCTACAAAATTATTCTCTATTTATTTAGCTATAGTCCGGTTATGATTTTTTTTCTTCTCTTGAGTGCTATCACAAAACCCCTTGCAAAATTTGGTCATTTATGGTTTCTTAGCTAGATTGAGTATTAGAGAATTATTCTAATTTCTGACTTCATCTGCGTTTACTAATACATAATAAGTAATTTCAAAATATGCGAGAAACCAGAACACCCAATGACACTTTGTAGTTTGCGTAAGAAACCACTCTCCCCCTTGTAGTCTTGTATTTAAAAAAAAGTAATTGACAAAGGGAGTTTTTCGAATAAGGATTTTTGTTAAAAATTACTTAGAGAGTTCTCACCAATCAATTAGATGTGTTAGTGGTTTAAATAATATTAAGAAAATATACCACATATGCAAATCTAATTGCTAAGATTAGAAGTCCTTAACCTATCCCTTAACTTAAAATCTTTAATGGAGCCAAATCATTGAGGGATACGTGAATTCCAAATCTATAGAATAACCTCCTCCATATTTTTCAGAGAAAGAACTGGTTCCCCTTTTACACTGTCAAACACGTTCGAATGGAAGAATGAATTCATAAGGCACTCAGTTGCACAAAATAATTTTAAGAAAATATACCACATCATACAATTTGTTTGCTTCCCATTTGTTTAATTTGGTTTGTTAAACAAAATATTCAAAAGCAATCAGTTGCAGAATCTCATTCGAATGGAAGAATGAATTCATAAGGCCCAAAACAATCTGGCAGGTCCAATTAACAAAACAAATCTGCAAAGTCCATGAACGTCCCAACCACATGGTGTACCTGGAATATATACAAATTTCTCTAGCTAAAGACCCTTAAATCTTCTTAATTGAAGTAGCAACCAACTAGCCAACTACCCATAAATTCACAATAAAATTTGGACTCTAATTTCTCTCATATTATAAGAAGAAAACCATACCCAAACAACTTGTCTGAATTTTTTTTTTCTGCATTTTTTACGAACAATGCATGCATGAAGGTGCAACATTAAAAGTCCATGATACGTTGCCATGCCATAAGGTAGAAACAAATCTCGTTAGTCGCAATATATCTTTGCCCCGAGATAATAAAATGCAGAGCAGGGCCAAATGCCAATTCTGAAACTAAGAGAATCCAGTAACTTTTTTTTTTAAGCATGGGTGACACATGGATTGCATGTGAATGAGATAGAAGAAGAATACAGCAACAGCTTTTATATTTTTGATGGTCAAATTCAAGAAATTATCTGTTGGCTCCGCATAAATTTAATGGCTCAAATGTTGGGTCCATGTTATTAAAACTATTGAATCAGATGACCTCTGTTTTCTTTTCTTTTCCTTTTTCTGGGCTCTTCAAATGGCTTGCTACTCAATCACTTCGGTGCTGGAGCGAGAAACACCTCCTTTGCTTTTTAGAACTCCATGAAATTAAATTAGACCCAAGATACAAGCAGTAGCCACCCGTGGAGCGACGATCATCAGGATCACCGATTCATCGGCATAGTCCGCATGAGAATAAGCCATTAAAGACAGGGAAACAGGTTTATAGAGATGAGATCTGATAAACAGCACAGAAAATAGATCAGTGCTTCATGTAGCTCTTCATGCTCCAAGGGGTGCTGTCTTGTCTACTATTTAGTGTGAGTTTCCTTGTGAAAGTGATTAAGCTTTCTTTGGAATAAACTTTGGGTAGTGTTCTCTGGTTTGATTACATTTTGCAGATCCAGAGGCTATTGAAACAGCAAGGGGAAGGCAACAGCATTTGTAAGTACTTACGTATCAATTTTTAAGTGATTATTTTCCAGTTCTCTATATCAATGAATTAAGAGCCGGTAAGATGCTAATGGTATGAATCCATGTCTTTAGGCTTTTGAAGTGATTTCCCACTACTGCTGTCAAACATTGTGGATTAGCTTTCTACTAGCTCCTTCACTTTAGGACCTACCTGATTGAAACAATGAGATTTTCTGTGTTCATGAGTTTATTTCAGTGGCATAGTTCTTGAAGGAGGGATGCATTCATCTGTTAAAGACATGTAGAGAAGTATTTTGTATTTGATACAGCACATAGGATTTTTGGACATGGCACGCTTTTGCTTATGCTTTCAAATTTTCTTTGTGTTTTTATTTTTGAAAGCAATCTGTATTCTGTGTGTTTGGTTGTAGTTGTGGTGGTTGAAGAAACATACTATGTTAGATGCATTCTCGGTGTATACTGCTTAAATATATTATTTAAGGCGTATAGCCGAGCGGCTATACCTTTTAAATATATTATTTAAGGAGTATAGCCGCGCGGCTATAAAAAAAAGCGAGCCGCCTGATTTCTTATTAGTTGTAGATCAGATCATGTATTGGGTTATCTTTAATTTCTCTTAGAGATTCAATCCCACTCGAGCCTAAACTTATAACTAATCATCCCGATCAATCGTCTCCACTCTTTTCTTCTTTGTCGCCTATAATTTTTGGTTTGACCAGAATGAAATTGTGAAAGAGAGATTGGTGAGTTTTGGCTCAAAAATGACTGTTGAAATGTGGTCAAGATCATCATAGAGAGAGACCAAGTGCACAAGAAAGAATAGTTGAAACTTAAAAGAAATAAAGGCTACAAATTTTCCAAGAAACTTCTGAATTTATTTTGTTGAGGATCCATAACATTATTGATTTTAGATTTATAAAATTTGCTGCTGCAAATGCCTAAACCACATAGCATACATTATCTAGAGATGAGTTATTATTATGTTTAGGCCTATATTATCTAGAGATCACAAGCCAAGGACGATGCCCTCGGATTCCACAGGCTCGCAGCTCTCCAACTTGCTACCAAGTCAACCAATGGCAAAAATACCCTATTTATCTTCATCTTCTAGATGCTCAAGGACATGGAGCTCGCCATTGGAGAGCCCCAACAAACTGGGCTGCTTTTTGTGGATGCGCCGCCATAACAAGTGGATACACCAAAATGGCATCACCATCATTTGTGTAGACCATCCTTGATATCTGCATTGCCAGAGACAAAGCTAATGAGAAGCTACCGAAACATTTTAAGGGCAAAATCTGAAACTTAAATATTAAATGTTCTCATGCTTAGGCATTCTCCAACTCATTCGGGGCTAAACTTAAATTTTCATCCTCCAAAATACAATCATTCATGTATTGCCTGACTCAAAATTTGACCGATATTAAATTGTTAAAGAATGATTTAACTCTATATTTTTTTTGTGGTTAATTTTTGTTTATAATTCCGTGATTTATTTTTCTGAACATTTTGACATAAGTATAATTGAAATTGTAGAAAAATAAATTTTGCCTATTTCAGAACACATTCACATTTGTTTCATATATGATTTATAAAAAGAATTAATAATTAATATGTGCAACCAGCCCATTTGAAAACAGCCATTGGATTGCTACATGTACTTTGTTGTGGGCTTGACAGGTGGCGCATACTCTCACACACACACACACACAAAAAGATCACAAAAAGATCACGAGGAAAAAAAAACTTTGATGATTGATGAAGATCTACCAACTAACACAAAAGAATCTGTTTGGGTTCGGATCTGTGCATGCTGGAGTACCTGCTTGAAATAAATATTTAAAGGTTTATAAGCTGTAAATAATATATTAAAATTATACTATTTAAATAGTAAATTTAATAAGTATAGCCGGCGGCTACACCCTATAAAAAAATATAATTAATTAAAAATGAATACAGCCGCCCGACTATACTATTCATCTATATATATAAAGCAAAAGACAGAGAATGGTGAAATATTCAAAATACCAGAAAATGCCCTTGGTTACTTCAAACAATAAGAATTGAAATTATTAATTAAATGAGGATAATATGGTAAATTCACATTTTTTCATATTAAAAAAAATTAAAATTAAAAACAAAATCAAATAATGGATCCTATTTTTATGGAAAATAACTACTCATTTTTTCTTTTCTTAATTCTAAAAACTAAAAACTGAAAACCAATTGGCACACGCGTGAGCGTGTGGCAAGGGGCTAGTGAAAAATAAAAATAAAAAAATAACCCGCCTAGGTGGCTGATTTTTCGAAAACCTGAAGGGTGTGTTTTTTTATTTTATTTTAATAAATAGATTTCTTTTTTCCTAGCGGGTCTAGCATCTCTGCAAATACTCAAAAATGGAGATCATCCCTCCTGTTGGTGATATGAGAAATTGCCCCGCTTCACTAATGCCGGTTACGAGAAGTTAATCCTATAGACCAAAGAAATACTGTTTGAGGTTTAGCAAGATTTAATTTTGAGTCTGGTTATTTCTGCTAAATCCTTTGATTGGCTCTTCAATGCAATTGGTCGTATAGCATACAGTTCATATTCAAATTACATAGGTATTTTATACAAGTATATACATTTGGAATTATACGAACTTGTCTACAGATCAAATACTTGAAGCCGATTTTGGGATCCTTTTGGATAAAGAAATATACAAACTGAAATTTGGTGCAACCTTAATGGAGACTTGAGAATAAACTTTGAGTTAAAACTGTAGGGACTAATGTGTTATGATGATGAACCGAAATCAGTAATGGAATTTTAATACTGACCTGATCTGTAAAGAGCCAAATGTATGTAATAACTTAGGAATGCTGCAGCCATTTGACAACCAAAACAAATAAGCTAATGTTTTGTTTGATGCATCCATGGACATTGTCTTTTGCTGATTTCATTTACTTTTTGCCTTGCTTTGCATTTGATATTTACATCTGATATGCAAGTTAATCACATGATGTATGCATTTTGCAGCTTCAGCAGTAGGACCTTTCTACAAGGAGATCCGTTTCTTGGAATTTTCAGGACTCTTGATCTTTTATCCCCTCTGTTGGTTACATTGATGGTTCGTTTTCTCTATGCAAAGGAGAATTTGCAAGGCATACAAAAACACCACAGCACCATGATGTGCCATGCTCAGTTTTGTTTTGGCGAGGATGGTAGAGTGCCCATGTGAAAAGTTCGACACAACAGGTTCCTTATGCAACAACACATACAAAAGCTAATCAGGAGATGATTGCAGGTCAAAGCCAAAAAGGTGGCAGGCCTCTCATCTCTGTTTTACATTTGTGATGTCGCAACTATCGGACGGTCATTCATAAGGGAAAACCTCCTAGAGATAGTGTGACCACTCTTGAAGAATATTTAGCTTGCAGAATTTTCAAAAAGAACCTTATCTTTCTTGAAATCAATTGTAAAATATGCGGGCTAAAATCATGGTGAATCATTGAGTGGCCTAATCCCTTTTTGGGTGCCTTTTGTTTTTAATCCCAGAGTGAAGAATTAAAAAGCCAAATTGTTCCTCAAAGAGGCCTTGGCATGCCCTGACCTTGGGATGGGGTAGCCTCCATTCCCCCTAAACACATGCTAGTTCTTTCACTTCATATACTGCAAGGTGAGTCTTGTTTATGGCAAGGAGGTGCAGCTCATTCTGGTGAATTTGGATGTAAGTATCCGACAATGATCTCAACTCCTTCCCATCTGGAATATGCAACAATTTGCTTCTCTGTTTTTCCCACACAAAAATCTGCAGGGCCAAAATGAGGTCGTTAAATAACAGAAGTCACATTAGAGTAGAAGCCATGTCTGAAAGTAATATTGTAGTTTCCAATATGCATCAACACCAGAAGAAACTAGTACATTCAGAGTGTTCGAGTAGGCAAGGCTAGTGACTTTTTTGGAGTGACCCTCAAGCTTCCTTGGAAACTGCAAAATATATAAATCAAGGCAATGACAAACTTTTCGGGTTTGCTTCATCACAACATCGAGCATGATTTGTTTTTTTTACAAGAACAAACAAACTACCTCGTCTGAGTGGAGATTGTATATTACAATGGTGGAATTGTCCATGCCAATAGCAACTAAACCGTCATCTCGGGAGTGAAAAGCAAGACATGTTGCCGCAAGTGGCGGTGGCGGTGGCATGACTTTCTTCATCGTCTGCATTTTTACGCAACATATTTTTATGAGTACGATAAGTTAGATCATGAGAAATTTGCAAACAGAACCAAAAAAGCATATTGACAAACAAGATTTGGGAAGTTTTGGTTGGGAATAGAAAATTTCAAGAATACTATTTGTGTTGGGTTTACCTTAAATGCTGTCATGTCAAAAATGGAGATCATCCCTCCTCTGAAAGATAGAGTACCTTCAGACAAAATTGCAAATATGAAACTTAAGAGATTTTCTATTTAAACCCTGCACTTCTCTTTGTTCACCCCAATACTTAAATCATTAAGCTGTAAGTTTTATTATTATGTAAAAAGACAAAAAAGGTCATCCAACTTAATAATTAACCCTAGTACATCTATACACACGGATTTGGATCCTCTGCTCTGATTTTCTCTGCCATGATCTGCTATACTTTTGTTATCCATACGACACCTCATTAAAATTTAATCTAATGGATTTACAAATTGACACATCATCCTAAAACAAAAACCCAATTTACTCCTAATTAAAAAAGGAAAAAAAA
>NW_018921316.1:299947-336334 GCF_002207925.1 Prunus avium
AGATTTGATTCTGTTTTACTCGGTGCAAATAATTCATTGCTTTTAATTACAAGTGATTGTTTGATTCTTTTAGGTTCACATAGTTGAGCTTCATTTTTGCATTTGTCAGCCTTGCATCTCGAGTACAGAAAAATTGCAAGGTTCATCTGACGATAATGGATGGTTGCCGCGCACTCCTGGCATGCCTGGTGTGGAGGATGGTACAGCAAGATTCTTGGAATTGCTTGCAGGAATAAGGTACCAAGCTAATATAATAGCTCCACTGCACTAGATGGTTGGACCTGTTAAGGAACTGTGTTCAATTTTGTTATCATATCTGTTTAGTCTATTCTTGTATATTCCTATTGCTTGTATGTCATGCTATATACTTCAGGAATGGGGAGCACACATTGCCTAGCTCATTTGTCTATCTGCTTATTCCAGGTAAAGAAAATTTATTTTTCTCTTTGGACTTTGTTCTTCTCCCCTGTTCAATCCACATTTAGTGTCGTGGCACCTTTAGTTATGGGAACTTTGATTTTCCAGACCTCTATAGCAATCACGACCCCGTATACTTTGTTGGAACAAAGAAATTCTTTTCGAAGATGGGTCTAGCTGACGCAGCACAAGCAATAAAGGTTTCAAACGAAAACCTTGAGTAACAAGGGAACTGGATTCCACCAGAAAATTAAGAGAAACTCTCTTTGATTAATTGTATTAAAATCTGAAGTGTACAAAAACGTTAGACAAACCTGCCTAAATACACAACTCTCAACCCTTGTAACTGCTAGGGGAGTTATTACATTAAAACTGAAAAACAGAATTTATTCCGAAAATTAACTACGAAACTTTGAATGCGGTTTTGGAAGGCCAAACGACCTCAGAATGCCAAAATCCATCATACATCACAGCAAAGCTGTGAGTTTGACTCGTGGCATCGTTCCCTTTCCGAAAAGGTATTTTGCGCCCTAATCGGAGCTCGGACGACAATTCTGCAAATTCCCACCACGTCCTTTTCCTTGCTCAACCCCGATAAAACCTGCCACGATAAAATCTGCCATCTGTTCTACATCAGGCTTTACTGGGGATCCGGTAAGCATGTGATGCCGCTGGGGCACAGCAAGGGTGGCGTTGATGCTGCAGCTGCGTTGTCAATCTGCTGTTGTGATTTGAAAGACAAAGTTGCTGGTTTAGCACTGGTACAGAGCCCCTATGGTGGCACTCCCTTGGCTTCTGATATTCTTCGTGAAGGCCAGATTGCAGACAAAGAAACCCGCATGATCATGGAACTTTTGATATGCAAGCTAATTAAGGTAATAGCACCAATGCCTGAGCTTGTTGAAAGTCCTTTGTGTATGTACTAAACAAGTGGAGAATTATAAGTTGTGTTTGGAAACATCTCAATTCATATTTGCATTGTAGGGTGACATTCAGGCACTGGAGGATCTTACTTATGAGAAGCAAAAGGAGTTCATCATGAAGCACAAGCTGCCATATGAGCAAATTCCTCTGGTTTCCTTCCACTCTGAGGCAAGCATAGCCCCTGATATGTTTGCCACAATGACACATATAGCACATGCCAAACTTCCCTGGCTGCCCCTACCAAATTTTTTAACTCAAGAAGAGTCAGATGAAATCGTTCAAGCAGGACGCCAGCTGCCTGTAGTGATTCCTTCATCTGCTGCAATGGCTGTGACTGCACTTCATCTACAACTCAGGTACGGGGAGAAGAGTGACGGATTGGTGACGTGCCGTGACGCTCAAGTTCCAGGTTCGGTTGTGGTCACGCCGGACAGGAAGCTTTGACCATGCCTGGATGGTTTATTCCACAAGGAAAAAGAATCCTAGTGATGCTGATGCCTCAGAAATGTGTGAGGCCATTTTAACTCTGCTTGTAGAGCTTGGAAAGTTAAGAGTAATAGGGAAAAAGTTAGGAAATTAATCCATCCATCACACAATTTTTTTGCTTCCAATTTGTTTAATTTGGTTTGTTAAACAAAATATTCCAAAGGAAAGAGAGGAGAAATCTAACTTTTCCTCCTGTTTTTCAGCTGGCATGTATGTTTGGTGACTTAATGCATTATAGAATGCAGTGTTAGTTATTTGTATAGAATGCAGGCTCAGAGTTAGAGTTTATAAGAAATATTTGTAGTTGAGGTGTTGGTAGTCAGTTTATGTGACTTCTGATCTCATGAGTTTGATAAGACTAGAAATTGCCCTGCTTTACTAATGCTGGTTACGAGAAGTTAATCCTATAGACCAAAGAAATACTGTTTGAGGTTTAGAAAGATTTAATTTTGAATCTGGTTATTTCTGCTAAATCCTTTGATTGGCTTTTCAATGCAATTAGTCGTATGGCGTACAGTTCATATTCAAATTACATAGGTGTTTTATACAAGTGTATACATTTGGAATTATATGAACTTGTCTACAGAACAAATATTTGAAGCAGATTTTTGGGATCCTTTTGGATAAACAAATATACAAACTGAAATTTGGTGCAACCTTAATGGAGACTTGAGAATAGCATAAAGATCAAATTTCTCCGATATGAGCAATCGAGTCAGTGCGAAACTGTGAGGGACAGCAACGTAAGTTATGCATCTGCGGCAGCAAAGGTAGATGCTTGAAGATGTATTCTCCTTTGAGACATCCAGCAATTTAATTCTCGTCAAATTGACCGTAATGTGTAACTCAAGTAAATTTGCATTTCATGAACCCTCATAGGGTTCCCCTGCTTGTAGATTGACATTAATAATGGATGCCCTCTGATTTCTTATTAGTTGCATATCAGATCATGTATAGGGTTATCTTTAATTTCTCTTAGAGATTCAATCCCACTCGAGCCTAAACTTATAACTAATGATCCCGATCAATCGTCTCCACTCTTTTCTTCTTCGTCGTCTATAATTTTTGGCTTGACCAGAATGAAATTGTGAAAGAGAGATTGGTGAGTTTTGGCTCAAAAATGACTGTTGAAATGTGGTCAAGATCATCATAGAGAGAGACCAAGTGCGCAAGAAAGAATAGTTGAAACTTAAAAGAAATAATGGCTGTAAATGTTCCAAGAAACTTCTGAATTTATTTTGTTGAGGATCCATAACATTATTGATTTTAGATTTATAAAATTTGCTGCCGAAAATGCCTAAACTACATAGCATACATTATCTAGAGATGAGTTATTATTATGTTTAGGCCTATCTTTTCTAGAGATCACAAGCCAAGGACGATGCCCTCGGATTCCACAGGCTCGCAACTCTCCAACTTGCTACCAAGTCAACCAACGGCAAAAATACCTTATTCATCTTCATCTTCTAGATGCTCAAGGACATGGAGCTCGCCATTGGAGAGCCCCACAACAAACTGGGCTGCATTTCGTGGATGCGCCGCCATAACAAGTGGATACACCGAAATGGCATCACCAGCATTTGTGTAGACCAGCCTTGATATTTGCATTGCCAAAGACAAAGCTAATGAGAAGCTACCGAAACATTTTAAGGGCAAAATCTGAAACTTAAATATTAGATGTTCCCATGCTTAGGCATTCTCCAACTCATTCGGGGCTAAACTTAAAGTTTCACCCTCCAAAATACAATTATTCATGTATTGCCTGACTCAAAATTTAACCCCACATCCATATTAAATTGTTAAAGAATGGTTTAACTCTATATTTTTTTTTGTGGTTAATTTTTGTTTATAATTCCGTGATTTATTTTCCTGAACATTTTGACATAAACATAATTGAAATTTTAGAAAAATAAATTTTGCCTATTTCTGAGCACATTCACATTTGTTTCATATATGACTTACAAAAAGAATTAATAATTAATATGTGCAACCAGCCCAGTTGAAAACAGCCATTGGATTGCTACATGTACTTTGTTGTGGGCTTGTCAGGTGGCGCATACACACACAAAAAAAATCACAAGAAAAAAGAACTTTGATGATTGATTAAGATTAACCAACTAACACAAAAGAATCTGCTTGGGTTCGGATATGTGCATGCTGGAGTATCTGCTTGAAATAGGGTTAATCGTTTTATTAGTCCCTGAATTTAGACCCGATTTGCATTTGAGTACTTCAATTTCCAAAATGGTTCCCGTAGTCTTTTAACTTCAGTCTCGTTAGGACAAATAGTCCAGCCGTCAATTTTGTTAACTTTTCTGCTAAATGCATGGGCAAAAATGGTATTTTAATATCAAAATTGATTAAAATATGAATAAAAAATTTTAAAAACTAAAAAATTAAAATTAAACTCTCTCTCCCCCACCTTTGTCCCGATTTCTACTCCCCCAAAACTTGATTTTTTTTTTGTTGGTTTTTTATTTGATTTTCTTTTATTGTTATTTTAAAGATATGATTTTTATTCATTTTTTTGGTTTTAATATAAAAATACCATTTTGCCCTTGTATTTCACAGAAAAAGTTAACCAAATTGACGACATGACCATTTGTCATAGGAAAGTGAAGTTAAGGGACCACGGGAACCATTTTGGAAATTGCGGTACTCAAATGCAAATCGGATCTAAGTTCATGGACTAATAAACGATTAACCCGCTTGAAATAATATATTTTAAGGGCTATAAGCTGTGAATAATATATCAAAAGAGTATAGCCGCGCGGTTATACTATTTAAATAGTAAATTTAATGAGTATAGCCAGCGGCTACACTTTATAAATAATATAATCAATTAAAAATGAATACAGCCGCCCTTGTTTTCGAAAACCTGAATGGCGTTTTTTTTTTTTTAGATTTCTTTTTTCCTGGCGGGTCTGGCCTCTCTGCAACCTTTTGGCCGCCACAGAGCCATCATCGTACGCATGAGCGCCTCACCATTAAACGGCTTTTGGGTGAGCAACTTCCCAACGAGCAAGAAGTTTGTCGTTTGCAACGAGTGCATAGAACCCCGCTCAACAACCAACTCTCATTGCTCATCCTCCGTAAGAGCAAACTTTGTAGCAAACTCCGATGCAAACTCTTCCATCTGACACAGTCCAGCACCTTTCCACACCAAGGTAGAGAACTTCCACAGACTTTGAGTAACCATACGCTCTCTGCCCGCCCACCGGGGAAAGAAGGGTTTAAAACAAAAACTGTCGACGGCGCCAACAAGCCGACTAAAACTAGCGTATTCTAGAGAAAACCTAGAAACTTAGACTTTTGTCAAACTGATTATTCATCCCTTTCCTTAATTTGAGGTTTGCTACCCAACCTTTGTAGTTGGGAGACCTACTAACCCAAGGTTAAAGGGCGTGCTTTGTGCGAGTTCACCCACTCGGGGTCAAAGGTGAATATCTCACACCAAGCAACCAATCACCTTAATACCTTGCTTAGTTACAAGCCCACGCTACTAGACTCGGCATCCCTTTCCTTAATTTCTCTCCTCTACTACTACAACATTTATATATATGATATGAGCAGAATAAATTCCCCTTTTTATGAGAAAGGGTGCATTGGCAAGGAATGAAAGCTACCGCAATGCCCTGAGAGGAAGGTGGATTGGAATGAAAACCTTGAGAAAAAGAGGCATATATACAATGACATATCCCACTACTATTGTGTGTCGCTCCATGGAATCGATATATATTCACTTGATGCACAATATTTGTGTTTGAGAGGAGAGAGAGAAAGAGAAAAAAATGGGATAGAGGTTAAAGAGAGTAAGGCAAGTTTAACATAAATAGGATGAAGTTACCATAATGTTCTTAGATGCGGTCAATCAATCATTAAAATTGCTTGCCAACATGTCTAACCTAGTAGAAAAAAGCATTGACTTGCAGCCTTAATTATTGGTAACCAAAAAAAAAAAAAAAGTAAAATATTCATAATCTTATTATTTGTAAGTTAAGGCCATCTCAAATTCTCAGATTTGGTTCCAAAACTATTGAGTCCTAAATCTTATTATATTTAGACACGAATTTCGAATTTCGGTCTTAGCATATTGGAGATGTTATCACGTCCTTAATTTTATGTCCCAGCCAACTCCCTCCTACTTTTATGTGCACATCTGTTACACATACCAGTGTTTCTAGGATATAGACATGCACATAAAAGTATTATTAGGGGAAGTGATTTGAAGACACGACCTCAGGCATCCCTCCTGCTCCCCAGCGAGTGCCTCAGGTCACCATCTGCTACAATATTGACGCCGACGGATTTTTCAATGAAACCATTGGGCGGAAGAATATACTCACAATCAACAATTATGAGAGATTATCCCAGGAGGAAATTGAAAATATTGCTGCGGATAAGGAGCATAATAAAATATATGAGGCTAGCGGTTATGCAAAGCTCGATCGTTTTTTTTTTGTGTGAAGAAACGGGGCTAACGCCCAACAAAGAAATTAAACAATGGCTTGAGGCCTATAGAGGCTAAGTAAAACTTTACTAAGTAAAGACCTAATATTATCAGGAGGATCATGGAAGGTTGATAGACCCAACTCAAGACATGAACCCAATTCAGCTAATCTATCCGCCACCATATTGCACTCACGATATACATGATGAATAGAACAAACCCAATTTTTGTTTATATAGTCTTGTCATCCCCACAACATAGCAGCAAGAGGATGAAGGTCTTCCACATTTTTGTTTAGCAGGTGTACCGCGAACGCTGAGTTAGACTCAAGCACAACTGCACTGCAACCTATATCCCAAGCAATTTTCAGTCCAAGATAGATGCCCCATAACTCAGCTTCCAAGACTTGTCCTACACCAAGATGAATAGCAAAGCCTCTCATCCACTACCTAGAACTATCTCTTAGTACACCCCCAGCAGCAATGCATCCATCCTCACCTTTTCTGCACCTGTCGGTATTGATTTTAATCACTCCTTCATTCGGATATTGCCAAGAGAGCGCAGCAAGGAAGCGGGTGGGTTTCCTAGTTTTTTCAATATTGGCATGTGTCCAATCTGCAGCAGCCATAAGGATGACGTGTCTGGGGTTGTTCGGAAACACAAACCCATGATCAAAAAAAATTTTGTTCCTCCATTTCCAAAGAAACCAGCACGTGAAAGCAAACATGGTTGACCACTCCACTCCATAAGCCAAAATTGTGTAGTTGTGTAAATTTTTTGCAACCCAAGTATGAAGATCAATAGCCTGCAGCAAACTCAGATTCATAGGCATAAGGGACTGATGCCAAACTGAAATTGCCATTGGGCAATTCCGTACAATATGAGCCACATTCTCTATTGGGGCACCACAAATATCGCAATTGGCAATCAAGGTCATCTTCCTTTTAAGTCTTTGATCATTTGTTAAGAGTTTATCTTGGTGCAGCAACCAAAGGAAATATTTAATTTTGGGGGGAGCCTTAATGTTCCATATAAAAGCCCAGCAAACATCCATACTTGAAAACTCCCGACAATGCCATATATGCTGATTTAACACTAAAAGAGTCATTGGTAGTATGCTTCCAAATAGGAGTATCTGGTGTAGAATAGATCGTTTATTACTCTCTATTTAGCTATCTCGATCGTTTATTACTCTCTCTTTAGCTAAGTTTTGGTAGAATAGATATAGTTAATATGTTTTTTTAGTTAATTAATCTTGAAGTGGCTAGCTGCTACAAAATTATTCTCTATTTATTTAGCTATAGTCCGGTTATGATTTTTTTTTTTTCTTTTCTTGAGTTCTATCACAAACCCCTTGCAAAATTTGGTGATATATGGTTTCTTAGCTAGAATGAGTATTAGAGAATATTATTCTAATTTAAGACTTCATGTGCGTTTTCTAACACATAATAAGTCATTTCAAAATATGTGAGAAACACTACAAAAAAAAGTGGCAACGGTCACCATTATTTGGCAACATTTTTTGATTGTTGTGGGGCTTTAGTCACCAAAAAATGTATTTAAAAAAATGACTAAAAGCCTTTTCAGTCATCAAAAAAGTCAAAAAAAAAGTGACTAATGCATTTTGTCACGGCTACAAATGTCACCAAATAATGGTGATTGTTGCCACTTTTTTACTAGTGAAACCACAACACTCTCAATGACACTTTGGTAATGTGTGTGAGAAACCCCTCTACCCCTCGTAGTCTTGTATTTTTTTTATAAAAAAAAAAAATTAATTGAAAAAGGGAGTTTTTCCAATAAGGATTTCTGTTAAAAATTACTTAGGGAGTTCTAATTAATCTCAGCAATCCATTAGATATGTTAGTGGTTTAAATAATTTTAAGAAAATATACCACATATGCAATCTAATTGCTAAGATTAGAAGAAGTCCTTAACTTAAAATCTTTAATGGAGCCAAATCATTGAGGGATACGTGAATTCCAAATCTATAGAATAACCTCCTCCATATTTTTCAGAGAAAGAACTGGTTCCCCTTTTACACTGTCAAACACGTTCTCTATAAAATATGGAAACGGTTGGAGGAAGAAGCTTCTGGAAACTCGGTCTATGAAATCCCACACAAACTCGGTCTAGAAGCTTCTGGAAACTCCGTCTATATATATAACTACCTCCTCACTTCACCTCCCTAACCAATTCACCTCATACCACGCACTCACATTCACACAAACAAAACAAGCACCAGTTTCAAGCTTTCTTCAATGGCTGCCAAAGGCGAGGGCCCCGCCATCGGTATCGATCTCGGAACCACCTACTCCTGCGTCGGCGTATGGCAACACGATCGCGTTGAGATCATAGCCAATGACCAGGGCAACAGAACGACGCCGTCCTATGTCGGGTTTACGGACACTGAGCGTTTGATCGGCGATTCCGCCAAGAACCAGGTAGCCATGAACCCCATCAACACTGTCTTCGGTGAGTTTTCGTGTTTTTCAATCAATCTCTCTAAATCTAAAAGCAACGTCGTTTCTGCGTGGTTTCGTTTCTTTTGATTCTACGTGTGTGCATATGCATGTGTCTTTGCAGATCACGTGTTTGATTTGGTTTTGTTCGATGTGGCTTAACATGATTTATTTGTATGAATCCTTGTAAATATTTGGTGTTTTGATTAGTTTTTTTTTTCTCTGATAGAAAGATTTAAGTTATTGTTAAATAAGCCATTGTGATTTGGTTTGATTTAATTAATAAGCCAATATCAAATAACTAATTTATCATTGGTTGTATTGTTGATCACATACGGATGTGTATACGAGATCTAGTAATTTATTAATGGAGGGGTTCCTCTCCTCCCTTTACTACTGTTGAGATTGTATCGATGATGTTTGTCATCTTTATGCTTGAATTAAGTTTTTTCCCTTGCAATGTTTTAGTTATAAATAAAATTTAGTTTTTTTAATGGTTTTGATATGCGGCTCTAATCTCTTAAACTTTTGTTTGCACTGTGTTAGATGCGAAGCGTTTGATCGGCAGGAGATTCAGTGATGCCTCTATCCAGAGTGACATGAAGTTATGGCCTTTCAAGGTCATTCCTGGCGCCGGGGACAAGCCAACCATTGTGGTGAACTACAAGGGCGAAGAGAAGCAGTTTGCTGCTGAGGAGATATCGTCTATGGTTCTCACGAAGATGCGTGAAATCGCTGAAGCTTACCTTGGTTCGGCCGTGAAGAACGCTGTTGTCACTGTCCCGGCATACTTCAATGACTCTCAACGCCAGGCCACGAAGGACGCCGGTGTGATTGCAGGCATGAACGTTATGCGTATCATTAATGAGCCAACCGCAGCTGCCATTGCATATGGTCTTGACAAGAAAGCCACAAGTGTTGGTGAGAAGAATGTCCTCATCTTTGACCTTGGTGGTGGCACTTTCGATGTTTCTCTTCTGACGATCGAAGAGGGCATTTTTGAGGTGAAGTCTACTGCCGGAGATACCCACCTTGGGGGTGAAGATTTTGATAACAGAATGGTGAACCATTTTGTACAGGAGTTCAAGAGGAAGAACAAAAAGGACATTAGCAATAACCCCAGGGCACTGCGGAGATTAAGAACATCTTGTGAGAGAGCAAAGAGGACTCTTTCCTCTACTGCTCAAACCACCATTGAGATTGATTCTCTGTTTGAGGGTATTGATTTTTACTCCACAATAACCAGAGCAAGATTTGAGGAGCTCAACATGGATCTCTTTAGAAAGTGTATGGAGCCTGTGGAGAAGTGTTTGAGGGATGCTAAAATGGACAAGAGCACTGTCCATGATGTTGTTCTTGTTGGAGGTTCTACTAGAATTCCCAAGGTACAGCAGCTATTGCAGGACTTCTTTAACGGTAAGGAGCTCTGCAAGAGCATCAACCCTGATGAAGCAGTTGCCTATGGCGCCGCCGTGCAAGCTGCTATTTTGAGTGGTGAGGGCAATGAGAAGGTGCAGGACTTGCTCTTGTTGGATGTCACTCCACTTTCCCTCGGATTGGAGACCGCTGGTGGAGTTATGACTGTTCTTATTCCGAGAAACACTACCATTCCCACCAAGAAGGAACAAGTTTTCTCGACTTACTCGGATAACCAACCCGGTGTGTTGATTCAGGTCTATGAGGGTGAAAGAACAAGAACCAGAGACAACAACTTGTTGGGTAAGTTTGAGCTCTCAGGCATCCCTCCTGCTCCTAGGGGTGTGCCTCAGATCACTGTTTGTTTTGATATCGATGCCAATGGAATTTTGAATGTCGCTGCTGAGGACAAAACCACGGGGCAGAAGAACAAGATCACAATCACCAATGACAAAGGCAGGTTGTCCAAGGAGGAAATCGAGAATATGGTCCAGG
The DNA here is from genome assembly GCF_002207925.1 of Prunus avium. The sequence goes on from NW_018921316.1 coordinate 310,598, forward strand.
AGGCAGAGAAGTACAAATCAGAGGATGAGGATCATAAGAAGAAAGTGGAGGCTAAGAATGCATTAGAAAACTATGCATACAACATGAGGAACACAGTGAGAGATGAAAAGATCGGTTCGAAGCTCAACCCAGCGGACAAGAAGAAAATTGAGGATTCTGTTGAAGATGCCATTCAGTGGCTTGATGGGAACCAGCTCGCTGAATGTGATGAGTTTGAGGATAAGATGAAGGAGCTTGAAAACCTCTGCAACCCCATCATTGCCAAGATGTATCAGGGTGCTGGTGCCGAGACAGGTGGGGGAGGCGTAGATGATGATGCTCCTCCTCCTGCTGCAAGCGGTGCAGGACCTAAGATCGAGGAAGTTGACTAAGATAAATTTCTTTCATTCCATGAGTTTCTCTTTTTGGTTTAGGGTAGTCATAGTATGTAGCTGGAATATGTTTGAGAATTTAGTTTTGATTTGTGCTAGAGATTATGAATTTCAGTTTTTATCATTTTCCTTCCTAAGCTCTTGACCTATGATTTAATAATCGATTCGAGCAACCTGAATTTCTTGTTGCTACCAAATGTTATGTTCTTTATTTTCAAATTCTAGGTGCCTGAGGAAAATAGGGTCATGCTGAGGACTAAATAAATAGTTTGTGGCTGATCCCGGTTGGCTCAACCAAACTAATGATTTAATGCTAATATGTTCCAAACCACGAGCATAATATGTTCCAACTCCGGCCACTGAGCGGGTTGGGTGAGTTCATTTCTTAGTTTCCAATTTTTCTATCCAGCATTTTTATATTTGCAATCTTGATGTCTGGTACAATTCAGAAGTTTTGTGTTTTGAGATAATGCATAAACAATGTTCATGGTAGTCAACCTTTTCATGCATGAAGGAAAATATTGGAGAAGAAGCCTCTTGAAAATATTGGGAATGAAACGCTTATAACCTTTATATTATCCTCTTATGTCTCTTTATGTATACATTATCTTTCAACCTTTCTCACACCCTCTCATCCTTCAACCCCCTCCATTACCAATTCTCTCTTTTTATTACTGATAACTACACTTAGATACAAAGGGAACACCAAACCATAGCACGAACACAACCGACGTATGTTGAAATGGCTCGACTTTCACAGTGGCGGTTGTGTTACTATGATCATCAGAATGCACCCACATGAGAAGAATGTTGAGCCAATTCAGATGCATGTTGGAATCATATATTGTGGTTTACTGTAGTTTCTAGTAGTAGTAACACGTCAGACTATAAAATAAATTAAAAACTTAAGCCTTCATTCTACTCAAGGAAAGACTCAGGTTTACATATTACTGGAAAACTTCCTTATATCAAATTAACTGCAACATAAATGTTCAAAATAATGTCGAGAATTTTCCATAACTATTGAATCAAACAGGGAAACTATATGTGAACATTCTCTAGGTGTTACAATAGAACAGCTTCCATACTAAGCCTGTGTCACTGATGATTCCAAAAATCATACCTCAATTTAACCTTTGTCTCTACAAAAACCCAAACTACTTCCTTCCCCTGCTTAACCTCTGCAAGTGGTAATTGATGCTTCCCATTGACTTTCTGTTTTTGTTTCTCTGTAGCAAAGGAGTCAGACACATTAGGGCACAGTCATTGAAAAAAGTTAGTCAATTGAAATAAGGGGTAGACTTTAAGTATTAAGAATGACATATGGAAAAGAAACTATGAAGATGCAGAATCCAGAGACAGAACAATGAAAATCTACCTGAGCATCCATGCAAGTACCCAAAAGTTCCTTCTGCCTTGCACACTTGTCATCATTGTTATGGTTAAGAGCCAAGCAGTTGAGAAATGCTAGCATATCCTTCATGCAAGGTTTGTGAAGAGCGCCAAATTTCTTTGGATTAAGATATACAGTGCCAGCTTTCCGACCCATTCTTTGATTCAAACAATACCTATCCCTGCAAGAAACTGTTAGGCTCACTCAACTCTTGAAAGAAGGGTTGGAATAATCCAGTAGCAAATACGATGGAACACATCATGAGGAAAGCTACAATAAAGAGAACACTGCAAACACTACTAATTTTGTGACTTATCCTTTATGTCTGTTATACGATAAAAAGTCCAAAACAGGAGTTTGGGATCTAAGGAATTTTTTAGAATCTAAAGCTTAGAAATAAACTGATACCAGAATTCTAAGGCACACAATAAAGAATTCAGATTCAATTCAATTGTGTGGCACCAAAAGATTTTTACTCATTTTAATCGTGTGGCACAAAAAAATTCTTCCTTCATCTTCCAGATTTATTATCCCTACAAAACTCTCACAATCAAATCTATTATAGAGTTACCAGAGCTCCTTATTTGACAATGAATATAGAATAATATTGTTTACCCGTGTAAAACCAAATAATTAATTAACCTACAAAAATACAAACTTTAGAATATTGACAAGTAATATCAGTAAGGGATCTCATACAGCCATCATTAAAGCATAGTTTTACAGATGTAATTTGTATACTTATCCAAATGTAAAAAGCACATTCATCATAGCTTTAGCCTACTCACTTGACCTTGCAAGGGATTGGAAAAAGATAAAATAAATGAAAATAGCGACGACCCAATGTGTATATAAGGTACAAGCCCTGACAGAACTTGTATTTCAATGGGCAAAATGCACTATCATATGCCGCTGCATTACCATCATTGTAAAATTCTTTCAAACTCCAGTGTGTCTCATACATAGAATACAATACTTAATTTGAACATAATGGTTTGAAGCGTTCACATTAAAAAAAACATGCGAGCTCACAGAGCAGAAGTTACAGAGCTTGAAAGGTCAAGTGAGTAGGTCAAGTGAAAACCAAGAAGATGGATTCTCTTAAACTATCAGAACAAGTTCAATTAAATATTACAAAGCTTGAAAATCAAAACATAGCACAAACAAATATTCTTACTGTTATCACCAAGCACAAATATTGATAGAGGATTCAGAGCAATAATGAACAAAAACCCAATTGCAGTGTAAACGTGCAAAAACAGATTATCCAAGCTGCAGTGTAAATCAGCAAGCATACTTTAACCCATTTGCAGCCCAAATCAGCAAGCAAAAATTAACCCAGTTGCAGTGTCAATGAGCCGGTGTAAAAAAGAACGAACAATAAACGCAAATGCTAATTAACTTCGATCAAATTCAAAAAATTCCATTTTTTCCCAAATTTGATGACCAATGAACGCCCTTTGAATCGTAACCGAATAAAAAAATCAAAACCCATTTATTCAGTACTTCTTCTTTGACAAATGAAATCAAACCCAATTCTGGTTTCGACCAATAAAAAAAACCCAATTCTGGCAATACAGAAATGAAAGCATGATAAATAGAGAACAAGAAATGGAGGAAGCGCGGAGAAAATTACCGAATCGGTGGCTTCAACCAGAAAGAGATAGAGCTAAAGACGGACAGTGCCACTCTAGGGCTTGCTGTTACTTCGAAATTTTCTATAATTTTATGTCGGTGATTTTGCAGAAATTGCCAAGTTCTTCGCAAACAGGAGTCAGGACTGAACGCGAATGATTGGGCCGTGCATAATTACAAGCCCATGGTTATGGACTGACTCAAACTGAGTAGGCCCGATTCAACTCGGGCTTGGGTAATTGGCTCCTTTGTCTAGCCTTTTTCAAATAGGCATAGAAATTTAAAAATAAAATTAGACGAAAATTAAATGGATACTGTTTATACCCAAAATAAACAGCCAATAAGAACAGGACACGTGGAAGAAATCGAGCCTGGTCAGGGAAGCCTTCGGCACCATGCCTACCGATCACTCCATTAGGGCAACACCCTCTCCTGTGACACGTGGCACGCTCACAATCGACGTCCACAGTCCCACATCGAAATTATCAACAAAGTGCACACCTACCAAGGCCTATAAAGGAGGCCAACTACCCCAAAATAGAGGTAATCAGAACAATCGGCATACTGCCTAATTGATCTGTCAGTTAATCTTACTAACTCTGAACTTAGTTAAGCATCAGAGAGCCTTCGGCCGGTACCACACTGGTGCCCTAGGTTTTACCGAGCGTTTGTCTCATATTGCATATCACACTTCCTACCGAGGCCATCAGGATACCGAAGGCATAAAATCACTAAGTTGACCCCCAAAAGTCCTGAACCACTTTTTGGCGTCAACAGATACAAACAAAATGCATCCTAATTAATAACAAACTGGTTGGATGATATTAAGGTATCCCATGCAACTTGGAATTTTTATTTTGACCAAGAGATGGGCATGAAATTAAATTGAATGCCATATGCAAAAAAGAAAGAATCTGACCCCATAATACTATAATATCATTTAGGCAAAATCAATTGTAACCAAGTCATATCCCATGTACGAGAATAGAATGTATGATTTTTATTGAACTTGAAGGAAAATCCCAGTGCAAAAGTAAGCAAAACCAAAAACAACCTTACTACCATTGTATCCTCGTCCAAGTTAAAACTTAAAAGTCAATGAGGTGAAACATTTTAATTTGGTATTTACCACACACAAAAAACATTTGCTTTTGGAATAGCATATTTACAATTAATTATCCGTTCAAGACTTAATACAGCAAGTATCTTAGAGGAAAGAAGTTAATTGTTATATTATATTATTTATTTATTTTAATTAAAAATAAATTTATCACTTATATCGGCCCGAGTTCGGGGATAGGGATAACAATACCATCCCCGGCCCATATCCAATAGGGGATTGTTAAAATTTGCCCGTACCCGCTCCTAAATTTCCCCGAAATCTCCCCTCCGTTAGGACCAGGGACCCAATGAAAACCCTACCATTGGGAATTTCTACCATACCTAAGTGGAAGAATATCAAAATCCAGTACAAATTTGTCAAACTAGATATCTTCTACTCCCATGACTGCTATTAAAATTATTTAAATTCCCATTCAACACTCAATCGAGTTGATGGATGTGTGCCTACCTAAACGATAATTAAGTTGGTGGATATGGACCCTTTTTAATCCAAAAGTTCCAACACCACTCCACTAATTTGGCACCATTATATTTCTTGAAACATGGGTGATTGCCAATTCCCCATAATTCGAATTGCTTTATCTAAATGGCGTCGAATTGCTTTATCTAAATGGCATCACATGATTAGAATTCAATAACATAAGCAACTATTTCATCAAATATAAGGGTTTGATCTTTGAAAAAATTGGAAATAAATTACATCATCTAACTCAAAATCAATTAACAATGGTTGAAGATGCTCAAAATGTTATAGACGTTTATTATTATACGCAATACTTTATATTCTTGACGTGAGATTCAAGAACGGACTGTATCAATATCTAACATGGGCTATATAGTCCATGTGAGTTTTTTTTCTTCTTCTTGTAGTTAGTATATAGGTTTTAAGGTTTTAAGAAAGGTTTTCTTCTTCTTGTAGTTAGTATATAGGTCCAACCCAAAGTTTTAACAGTCCACCCATAAGGTAAATCGAGTCCACCGCATTTTAAAATCCCGTGTTTATGAGATTCTCTTAACAATTTGATCATTAGACTAGATTTCTTTTTTCTTTTTCTTTTTCTTTTTCTAATATAAGCGACAGTCTAAATTATAAGGGGATGAGGTTTTCACACAAACTACTACGGTGTCATGGGGGTTCGAACATGAGCCAGTAGTGTTATGTGAGACTAGATTTCTTTTTTCTTTTTCTTTTTCTAATATAAGACTAGATTTCTTTGTTGTACGATGGACTAGCATCGTTGAAGTTATCGGCAAATTTCGGATTCATCTTGACATGTAAGGGTTTACACATTATCTCTTACAATATTGGCTCATGTGAGTAGTACATGACCACTAATTTTTATGAGATGAATTGTGTAGACACACATTCCATGTAAGTTTTTATGTTATGTCTTGTTCCATGTGACATTAATCTCATTCTTGGTCATGACTTGCCTCAAGAAACCCTAAATTAAAATATGGTTGCGTGCGAGCATCAAAGAAAAAGGACAACGAAAAAACCAAACTTTTTTGCAGATACCAAAATTTACGGATAAAAGCAAATTGGGTAAGCTTCTTCATCCTTGTCATCGCTGGTGGGTTTCACATCCAGAACAAAACCACAAAACCTTTATAATTCTTTTCATTTATGTATGTAAAACCAACTGCTTTTAAATATTCATGGAACAAGTCTGCTTTTGTTTGTCTCCTTTACCACCCACGAGGATGATGACAGCCAACCCTCGGATAGGCCTACAGATTCTGGCCATGTTCAAAATTGGGCTGGGCCCCACCTTTGCAATTCTTCAGATTAAATTAGAAAAGATAATGTTGTATTGGGCTTCTGTTCATCATCCAAAATTGCACGACAGTTTTGGGAGAAACAGAAACTGAGAAAACGACAAGAAATTGAATTTTTTTTTTTTTGGTTGAAGTAAGTGGGCTCCACCATCCACAGGGTTTAAATCAAATGGCCCCTACAAATCGACAACAAGCTTGGAATTTTTTGGACCACTACTACCATTCCACATGGAATGGAAACGAACTACGTTTTTGTTTTCAAGTTGTAATGATTTTGCTAATTCAAACCACAAGTTGGAGGATTTTGTTATCTTTTGTCGAGTTTACAAGTTTACAAGGATTCAAAATTTGAAATTCTATTATTTAGAGAGAGTGGAGAGTTGAAACTTGAAGCTGCTGAACCAACTTTTGGGCAAAGTCGCGTGATAACAATGACATTACTTCTTGTTTAGGTAAAAAGCCTAGACCTCTCACAACGACTACAAGCACTTGCTTTGAAACGGTATCACTTTTTGTTGAGTACTAAGTCTTCCTCTAAAGGCAAACAATCATGACACCTACCCTTTTAAGCTTTAAATTTCTCGCTTGAAGATTTAGTAAAGTGACTATCCCTCCACTTCATAAGATAGATACTCTACTTCCCAAGTCCAAAAATCGGGCGGTGAAAGGATGGGATGATTGTGATAAGAGAGCGTATACAAGCAACCCTGACCTAGAACTTTTGTTTACGAGAACATGTCAAGTTTACTCTTAGAACTAGTTTTGTTCCATTCAGAAGTGTACCCTTTGAAGATGAAATTGTATTGAGCGAGGACCAAGGACTACTTCTATCATAGGAATTTTTCTTGTTTAGTATAAAACACGTGATGAAAGAGATAAACACACGACATAGTGACCAAGTTGAGCCATTCAGCTGACAAAGGGTGTATTTTCCTACATTCTTTTAATGGAAAGGGCGGTAATTGACAATAGTGGGTACTCCATTATCCAATTGTTTCCTTTAAGACCAATTCAAATAGCAGATTACCCATTAAAAAACAAGGGGAAATAAACAAAACCCACAAAGCAGATTAGCTGTGGACCATTTTGGGTTGAACCCATTCGTTGTACAAAATTTCAACATATGCAGCACCCGCTTTTGCCTAATAGACCTAGAATGAATTTGACTGCACCTAAGAACATGATCAAGTTCACATTAACCTCTTAGCTGGATGCTAATAACAAAGATTCTATCTAGAATCCTTTTTCTGGCATTTATGACACAATTGGTAATTATGCAAATATTTTGTATTTATACTTCTAATTGTAGAATTAACCTAAGTAAGAAGAATGAAAAGCCATGTTAAAAAAAGAACGAGAGTAAAACCTCATGATAATGGATGATTACTGGCTTAAGAAACCTGAGGATATTTGAGGAAGGGACAAGAATGATTACCCCACAAGTTCCCCCACTTGAACTAACCAACACCTTAATCACTCCGTAGAATTTGTCAGTCCTGTCTGGAATTGTCAATGAAGCTCAGACAAAAATGTTGCAGTCCATTCATGGTTACCTTACTTTCCCCAAAAGCCCAAGAGCTAAAACTTGAAAATAAGGATGGCAATAAATTATTAACAAGAAGAAGAAATAAAAAAATAAAAAAACCTTTCAACCCTTAAGATTAATACAGAATTAATCCTCTTGAAAAACTAATTAACAAAGATCTCTATGTAATTAATGAAGATCTAAATGCACAAAGGCTTTTCTTGTCAAGTGGATTTGAACATTGTAGGAGAAGAAGCCAGTGGAAGTACCTTGGAAGAGCTTGGAGGATTTTGTGGTAGATTTTGGTGATGATGCTCTCTCTGGTTTTCCTTGTTCTTACCAACAACCAGTTTTATAAAAGACCCATCTTTCTCTTCTGTTGCCATTGTTGAATTGGGTGTAGATTTAACCCCAAAATCCTGAGCAGACCCACAATTTTTAGCTGCCCTTTTCTCAGCTTCTTCCATAAGTCTTCTGAACAATTTCTCCTCTGCATCCCTTAAAAACTTGAACTTTGGAGGGGGAGAAGATCTCAACCTGCTCAGCTCAGCTTCTGTTGATGATTCAAAGAGAGGGTTGAATCCATGGTGTTTGTAAGAGTCCAAAGAGCTCAAAGGTGAAGACTTTAATGATGGGGAGGGCAAAGGGGAAAGGTATGGGGTGTCTACAGACAAAATAAGATCACTCAAGCTTCTTGTTCTTGACCCTTTTCTACTTCTATCACCTCTAGATTTCCCATCCTCAGATTCCAAATCCTCCTTTGTCTCTTCGTTGATTGTGAAGAGAAATCTAGGTGGGCCAGCAAGATTATGCAGCCTCATGAGCTCTGATATTTCCACATTCTCTTCTCCATTGAGCTTGAGCAGTAAATCCTTGCTAGACCCCAGTTCTAAATCTGATTCACTACTGCTATGATTGGCATCTGGTTCTCTGACATTCTCCTGAGAGTTACTGTTGGTCTGCAAACAAGAAGGTTTTTTCCAGCAACTAAATTGAAAGAGCTCCTTTGCATGGTTGCTGTAATCTTCTTCAATCTCTCTGTTGGTGATTCTCTTCTTCCACCATAGCAAGTAGTAAAGCTCTGCAACAAGTGCCAAGAGGAGGCACCCGAAAACTATGCTCAAACCAATACCTAATCCACTGAAAGATGTCATCTTTGCCTTGAATTTCACATCCCCACAACAACTAAACCTGGACTGATCATAGCCTCACAGCTCTAGAATCTCTCAGTTTTCCACTATAAATAAATCCCACAATAAAAAAAATAAGTACCAACTCTACAAGAAAATTTAGAACCCAACAAAAGTGCTTCTTTTTCTTTTCTTACTGAATTTCACACACCATAATAAATCTGCATAGAAGTTGCCTCAAACACACGCTACGAGAAAATTCGGCGCAAAGAAAAAGAAAAAGAAAATAAAAAACTTACCTTTAAAGTCCAAGATTTCAACTACCCAGAAGGGCCACAACCACAACTTGTGTAGAAGTAGAACCAATGAAGAGTAAAAGCTCAGGTTATAAAATATATATTTGTTTCGAGCACAAGTCAAAATAAAATTTGGCTAAGCATCAGCGAGCCTAAAGAGGCTTTTTCCTTTTCTTTTTTTTTTTTTTTTTTTTGTGCTTTGCTTTGCTAAGGAGGTAAAGAGGCGCTTAAATTAGTTATATTTTTTTTTTCTTTATTTTTTATGATTGGAGTATGTGTGTGTGGGGATGGCTGGAAAGCAACCCACATGGGATTGCAAAAGCGTGTGCTCCATTTTAATCATTAAGTAAAAATAAAAAAAGGAAAGAAAAGGTTTGGAGTGTGTGTTTATCTTTCGTGTGAATGTCTTTGTAATGTTGGATGTAACATTAGAAAGAATGAAACTTTCTAAACATATTATGTGAAAGTTCATAAGCAAATTAACTAGGATCTTTGACAAATAAGGATATGTACTTGAGAAGAGAAAAACTTGTGTGAGATTGTTCCTTTTATGTTATATCGTTAAGTGTGTTAAGGGTCATTTATGTGTTTACTTCATTTATGGCATGTTTACTAATCCATAATTGGATTATGAGGAATTGAAGTGAGGAGGAGTTGGATCAAGGAGAATTAGATTCCGAATTCCTATTAAGTTGTTTACTAAACCATATGGATTGAGGGGAGTTAGATTTCAAATTCTTATTGAAGTTGTTTACTAAATCATATGGAATTGAGGTAGAAGTAGTACTAATTACTAAAATGTCCTCGTTGTTGGGTTAAAGTAATTAGCAAATTTGGAATTTTAAAATTTGTATGAGGATATAATGGGTAAAAAAGATGAATTCTTGATGGGTTAGTTCTCTAGGAATTGGAATACCACTTCTCACCCAAGAATTGAATTCCTCCAAAATTAGGAATTCAATTCCTAATTTTGTGTGGGCCCCACTTACTTTTTAATTGCTTGATGTGAAGTAAACACAGGAATCCTTCATAGGTGGAATTCAATTCATGATAAGAATTCCAATTCTTGATTAGTAAACACATCATAGTTGAATTTAATTCATGATGTTTTCTAATTAATCTACCAGACGATTCATGAAAATGTAAATTCGTTTTCTTGTTTTTATTTTCTAAAAAAATTCTAAAAAAAATTATCCAAAAACGTTACCGGGCCTTATGTTGTTTGGTCTTTTCAAAGAATCACATTAAAGAATGGCTAGTGGAGTGCATGACCCAAGCTGGGCATCCACGTAACCCAGCGTGACTTGATGACACTGCCAAACAACACACTCGTCGTCACCCATGGTATCTAGCTGGGCTTCTTTTCCTGCTGACGTTCAAGCTTCTGTCGTTAGGCCACGCGATGTAAAATGCTCAGCTAATTATATTTGTTTTTGCACTTAGTATCATCAAATAATGGTGACTGTTGCAATTTATTTTATAGTGTTGGTTGGTTTTTGGAGTGAAATGGGGGGCAAATGATATTGTTGAAGATTAATTGTTGAGCTAAATGTGTCTCGTCCTCACTCGGTCACTCTTTTTGGAGGTGATATTCCTTAACATGCTTAGGTATCTTTCCTGGTAAACAAACATAAATTAAAACAGAATCTTCTGCAAAAAGTTATTTCATTCAATAACACTAACCCTAATGAGGAAAAGTTATCATATATTACAAGTTTAACTAAACCACAATTTTAGGTATGTTTTCTTGTTCAACATACGCGATATGTTATGTTCTCAAAACAAAGAATTAAACGATTAATTAAGTGTTGAATTAGCTCTTAATATAATGATATTTCTCTTTTTAATAATCGAAGAAATTCTAACATAACTCCATTGTTATTGTTTAGTTTTTGAACTCGTCTGGGTGAGAAGCTTGGTTCTAGCCTTGGTTTTGAGGTCTAGCTACTTCTACCCAACTTTTGTGACTTGCTTTACAATATGCTTATTCTGGGTTTCTTTAATAAGATTAGAATTTGACAACAACAAAAATCCCATTGAAGAAAGAAAAAAAAAACCATTGATTTTATTGTATATGTAGTCAAGATCGACATCCTGTCTTTTATGATTCACTATAGATTTTATTGTATATGTAGTCAAGATCGACATCCTGTCTTTTATGATTCACTATAGATTTTATTGTATATAAGATTGACATTCTGTCTTTTATGATTCACCATTGATTTTATTGTATATTTAGTCAAGATCGACATTCTGTCTTTTATGATTCAGTAACAAGTATGTGTTTTATTTTTGGTCAAAAGTAACATCTGTTGTGCGGTTAGCAAACTGCCACCTCCAATTGGCGAGCTACCTGGTGCCTTAATGACAGGGGTTCAAAACCCATTGAAAGCACTTTATGGCCAGGAGCAAACCGAACCCGACATTCTGTCATTTTATTGTATATAATAATCACATTCCTACAAGCTCCAGGGCCAAGTGGACCAAAACCCATTTCATAGATTCTTCGGTTGGAGCTGGGTCAAATAGCGAGAGAGAAAGAGAGAGAGAAAGAAGAAAAAAAGAAAGACAGAGAGAGAGAGAGAAGAGTGAACTCGGTGAGAGTAAGAAGAAGAAGAAAAGAAAGAGAGAAAAAAGAAGAAGAAAGAAAGAGAGAAGGGAATGAAATAAAAAAGAAAGATGAGAGAGAAGCCTGCACTCGGGGAGAGGAAGAAAAAAGAAAAAAAGAAAGGGAGAGAGAGAGAGAAGAGAGAAGGAAAGGCAACAAAAAAGAAAGAGGGGAGAGAGAAACTTATATATATATATATATTTTATAATTTTGGATTGATTTGACGATTATATCCCTAGACTTAACATTTTTTTTAACAGAAGGACTATTTGAGAGCACTTATATTAACGTTAGGGACCATGAGTGATACAAAAAAACTTTAAGGATGCAATGTGATAGTTTCGCAAACGTCAGGGACGCTTTGTGATAATAAGCCTAGATTTTATTGTATATAAGATCGACATTCTGTCTTTTATGATTCACCATTGATTTTATTGTATATTTAGTCAAGATCGACATTCTGTCTTTTATGATTCAGTAACAAGTATGTGTTTTATTTTTGGTCAAAAGTAACATCTGTTGTGCGGTTAGCAAATTGCCACCTCCAATTGGCGAGCTACCTGGTGCCTTAATGACAGGGGTTCAAAACCCATTGGAAGCACTTTATGGCCAGGAGCAAACCGAACCCCCCACTCTTCAGGTGTGGGGACAACTCGTAGAATTTACTCAAAAAAGAAAGTAACACCTGTTTGTACATTTGAGTTGAGAACTTGAGCTAGTAAACAAACAGGCTGGTTCAAAGTAGAAAAAGTATCGAAGCTGTCGGGAGGTCAAAATTTGGGCTGGTGGATGGAACTGAAAATTTGGCTGAGGCCCATGACAGTTGGACTTGTCCAGGCACGTGTCCTAGAGTTATAGTGGAACCATATATTTGGGTCATTGATGCTCGCTGAGAGGTCAAATCAAAACTGTTCGTGATTTGCCCGATCATCATCTAAAAAACTTGCCTACCATGTCGAGCCAATCTGAAGATGCCTAGTTGAGTTCTAACTCCATAGGGCCCTCATTGTATGTTCTCATTAATGGATAAAGTCGTTCTTGGCATATCACAACAAATTTACGTGGATTATATATACCAACAAACTTGTAAGATTCTTTTAACAGTCAAATTCTCATAACCTTAATCCCTTCTTTTTTTTAGGTGAGATCCAAGGGTATCCATCGCCGACAGCAATGACTAATCCCTTTCGCCGCGGGAGCTCTCCCAATGAAGGTAAACGGCTGGTCATGAAATGCGCTCCATTCCCATGGACGGGGATCGACCTTAATCCCTTCTTTTATTTTGGTTAAGAATTCACTTATCCGAAGCTTATCAAACCTAAAACCTGGAGAGTGCCGAGAATGGCCAGATTGGTTCAACCAACCATCCATATTGATAAAAAGAATCGTTGAATCAACACCGATTAGAGATGAGCTCTCATTGAGTAAGTCGGTTCATTGAAAGCTACAGTTTGATATATTTGATATGTGAAGAAGCACAATAAAAATAGATAAGTCATTAAATTATTGCCGTTTTAAAGTAAGAGTGATAAATTACGAAGAAAAAAAACAAAGACTCAAATCACGCCGGTCAATTTTTCTATAGAAAGCCCAACCCTAGTGACTGCAAATAATATCTGCTATTGAGGCAATGTTATTTACACTTTGTCGGCACAGACCACAAGTACAAGTGAAGAATGCGAATAGGACTCTCCATTTTCATAAAGTATATATGTAATGTATGTTGGGGTTGGCAACAGAGTAGAAGAGGGTGATTATATATACTGGGACAATTTCCGCAAATCCATTTTGTATTCGAAATAGAATTCAATGGGATCCATGTGTGGACCTGACTCTGCTCTGCCCTCAACACAATAGAAGAGAAGAGAAGAGAAGAGAAGAGAAGAGAAGAGAGGCCTTGCAATGGCATCAAATGCTAAGGGACCACAAACTGAGAGGAACCTTTCTTAATATCCACAGTGGTTTCTGCAATCATTTGATTGGCTTCAAAAGTCACAATTTGGAACCTGATAACACAAATGGTGGGTGTATAAAAAGATGATGTGCTTAGCACTTTTACGTGCTTTCAATCGACAAAAAAAATGTTTATTTACCCATACAATGCCTTTCACCTAATCTTTTTTGAGAAATAGCTGATTGGAGTTGATTGCAAGCTTAAGGAAACTACAAATCATTACCAGAACTACAGTATGTATGAAAGTGAAACCTTGAAAAATTAAAAGTGAGTGTCATTTGACCCTTTTTAATTTATTTTTTAAAATTTTCCTTTTGTGGGGTATCGGATTTCGAATCAAGTTCGGGCTTTCTACTAACAATTAGGCCCAAAGAAAGAGATTTTTTTTTTGGGTCGAATGGTGATAATTCAATAAAACCGAAAACCTCGCCGAAACGGAGAGGTCGCATAATTACAAAACAAAGTAACCCATTAAAGAAGCACAAAAAAACAACTAATCTGTGATATCGTCAAGTTTCAAATCACACTGATCAGGTAAAACATTAAAAAATATTTTGCAATCCAAACTCATGATCATTTACCTATGCTTTTCCCCCCTTACTTTCTCGAGATCAGGTCCATTCAAATGCAGAAACAATTGGGTAAAAAAAGGTTTCATTATTGTTGGTCCAAAATTTCCTAAAACACCTCCGGCCAAATAGACCAGGTTAAAAGGACCATTGTCGCATGCAGACTCTGATGTAGTGGGAAAGTAACCTATAAGCTAAGCTAAAACCCTAGAGAAGATAAGGAAAGAGATAGAGAGAGAGAGAGTCTGTGAGAGCAGCATCGAATTTGGTGCTATAGTGAAAAATATACACAGCAGCATGCAGAATGATTGATAGGTTGAACTGTGGAGGGTGATGAATGGTGGCGGCAGCATCGATCGGCTATCACCACCGTATTACACGCAAAGTTAACGTTAACAAATAAATTACTACAACAATATTATTATATATTATATCTAATTAATTAATTAAGTTTTGAACAATTCATTGCCTAAAATATGTAGCATGATAGTCAGCGAAAAACCCTTTTATCACGCATGCATTATAATTAGCTAGCTCTACTCTATTTTGTGCAGTAGGTAACTTTGTGTGTGTGTGTGTGTTTCTTGGGCATTTATCTCGCATGAACATGGTGTTTTCTCTTCTCCCATTTTGTTTAGTAGCGATTAATTAACCTATAGTGCTTGTTACCAAGGGAGAAGATTATGTGATTAAGAGAAGATTAGTGGGTTTGGAAATTAAAGTTGATGACTTCCAGTGCATTCTTACGTAAATCCAACAATGATAAGATGGGTTAGAAATCATCAGAATCAATAAACATTAAACAACGAAAAGAATTGATTAAAATGTGGGCTAATAAATGATAGATTAATGATAATGAATATACAGTTGTATACGTTTGCATGCTTGAGTGACTCACAACCATTGATTGGTATGAGTCTCACACATATCGAAGGTGTGTTGGCTTGAGTCTCAAACCGTCTAGTTAAAACATAATATGTGTTATAATTCTAACTTTGTAAGACATGATATGTTTTAACTGAACAATACCTATAACGTAATCTTTATCTGTAATACTGGAGTTTTAATCATATAAAGCAATATTCTGAAACTAAAGATATGTAATTTTTTGTCCTTTTTCAAAATGTTCCCTTGATGTTGTGAAAATATATATTTACTTGGGATGATGGGAATGCATAACCTTTTCATTAATTGCTATCTTAATCATAGGGACTACCATTTTTATAGGGATATGATTTTCCCACTCCCCTTTTCTCCACTTACACTCCCTTTTGTTTTTTTAATACTTTTTAATCACTTTGTTCATTCTCTTTCCCTTTCTACCCTTACCCTATATTAATTTCTTTTTACTTCACTTTTATATTAGTTCTTTTTCTTTATACTTAATTTTCCAGCTTGCACTTCATTTTCAGAATTTTTATTTCCTTTAATTGAGTAAGAAATTAAGTTTTATTTTCCATTTAATACTGAAAATGGAGTGTGAGTTAGAAAGTTAAGTATAAAGAAAAGGAAATAATATAAAAGTGAAGTAAAAAATAAATTAATGTAGGGTAAGGATAGAATAGGAAAGACAAAGAACAAAATTTATTAAAAAGTATTAAAAAGAAAAAGGGAGTGTAAGTGGAGAAAATGGGAGTGGGGAAATCAGCTCCCTTTTTATATTCTTTTGCAGCGTACATATATTGCTGAAAGACTGAAACCAAAATTCGTTTAGGCAAATAGCCATGCATGCAAATCAGTAAAACCTCTGAACCAGTGTGATATAATTAGTAATGGCGTCGATTTTGCAAAGTTGGCAACAGCCTATTGGGCACCAAAAATCCGTATAAAAAAAAAAAAAAAGGGCACCAAAAACCACATAGCCATGCATGCAAATCAGTAAAACCTCTGAACCAGTGTGATATAATTAGTAATGGCGTCGATTTTGCAAAGTTGGCAACAGCCTATTGGGCACCAAAAATCCGTATAAAAAAAAAAAAAGGGCACCAAAAACCACCACCTCTCGAGCCATAAAAACACCCAACCCCAACTCCCACCACACACCAAAACACACCCAGCCGAGCCAGCCATAACCCTAAGCGATTCAACTTCATCTCATCTCTGCACCTATCTGCTCCCACTTCAATTCCCAAAGCCCTAGCCCTTAGACCTTACAACCCAACCGGCTGTCTTTTTGACCCCCCAATTACTTTTATACCCTCCCTTTCCCTCAATGGCGTACCCCCTACTCTCTCTCTTTCATTCCCGAGATTAGCAACATTAAGGAACAACAAAAATCCACCTTCATTCCTAGAACCTAGCAAAAAAGGATCATGGGCAAAATCGTCATTTTACTCATCACACGACGTTTTCGAACAAACACAACAAAAAAGGCCAAGCCCCGTCATTACTTATTGCTCTCAAATCAGCCGCTACCCTACCCAGCCATGTTTTCAGAGATACTCAGCACCAAAAACAATACGCATGTCAATCCCTCTTTCTTTCTCTCTCTCTCTCTTCGTTGTCGTTTTTGTTTGACTGTCTGTGTCCCTCTATAAAACCAATACAAAACCCCCATGCAAAAAGTAATAACCCGATTGTCGTCTCTCTAATCTCTCTCACTTTTTCTTTCTCTCTTTTGCTCTCTCTTTAAAGTCATAAACCCCTAAACCCTGGAAAAAACAAAGATCAAAATGGACGGTTATGATGAGCAGCACGTGCAGGGTGATTCGGCACGTGCCTCTGGGGATGGTGCTGCTCCGGGGAGCACAAGTCGGTGGAACCCAACAAAGGAGCAGATCAATATGCTTGAGAATTTTTACAGGCAAGGCATAAGGACGCCGAGCGCTGAGCAAATACAGCAGTTGACAAGTTGGCTGAGGGCTTATGGCCACATCGAGGGCAAAAATGTGTTTTATTGGTTTCAAAATCACAAGGCAAGGCAGAGGCAGAAGCAGAAGCAAGAGAGCATGGCTTATCTTAATCACTTTTTTCATAGGGCAGCTCAGCCTATGTTTCCTCCTCCTTCTCTTAATCATCATCCTTGCCCAAATGGTAATTAATTAATTAGCTTTATATGTATATATTTTGGACAAATTATTCTTGGATTTATTTTTGAGAAATTCTTTCATTCATCCTCTTTGGATATAATAATCTCATTCTTAATAATTTATATGGTGATAAGTAATTTTTTTTATCGAAATTTTTTTCCCATTTGGTTTTTATACACATTTTGTGTATCTAATTATATATATATATATTATATGATTGTCTTCATACTGTCTCTTCATGGAAATGTGCTCGGTATGCGTGCATATACAGCATATTTTACTCGACATATATTCATGCACGGAAACACTTATAGCTTTTTGATCATGTTCTTTTCCAATTGTTGTTTCTTTGTCAATTCGATCTAGCAGATGTATAAGAATTTTTCAGGCAAAAAAGTTGTGTGATTAGCTTTCTCAGATAGAGTCTTCTGGATAGCTTTTAAAAAGTTGTTTATTTTAAATTATCTTTTGGTGGTGGAGCAAAGAAAAAAAACATAAAGTTGCAAATTTATGGTATATAATTTGGTGTTTTTAATGTCAGTGATCTGCAGCCCATATTACATACCAGTTCAGAATGAATTAGGGTTCTATCAACCATCTCCATATCCCAATAAGGTGCCTTTTCCTGGTGGAGCCAAGAGGAAACCAAGGACTGAGAAATCCGTTAAGCCAAGAACCACCCGCACTGGTGGCTCTGGATATGAACCTATGCCCCACGGATATAGTACTAGCGGAGGCGGCTACATGATCGACGATGTCGCGAACGAATCGACCGGCAGATGTGATCAAGAAACACTGCCACTCTTTCCTTTGCAACCCACTGGCATTTTACAAGGGAGAGAATATCAAAACCCTTCATGTGGTTCTGGTACTGCTAATTATGCTGACAATTCCACTGCTGCTCTAATTGGCTCTAATTCTGAGATTGTTGGTGACCAACCTTTCTATGACTTTTTCTCTGGATAGAACAAGGGCTATGTGTTTAGAGATTGATTGAATTGCAGGATTGCTAACGATCATTTTGACTTCTTGTTTTTTTAACTGGGCTGTAATTGTTTGTAGTCGGGGTTTTAGTGATAATTATTAATGGACGTGTGCTTTATCTTTCCTCTACTTTGTGATCACATGAACATATTTATTTTTGATATAATCGAGAGTTTAAACTACTCTTTATAGGAAATGGAAATCAAATTCGGGTACAAGAAAAGGAGCACACCCTTAACCGGGCCTCTACATGAAGAACATACTTGTAAGATAAGCTAATAAACATAAATCTGATGTAATTAAGAGTTTTTCAAAAGAAAAGAAAAAAGGAAATGCAATAGTACTTTTAAGTTTTTTTACACCAAAAATATGGGTAGAGTGGGAATCAAACCTAAAAATTAGATGTCGAAGTAAATACTTTTAATCACTTAGGCTACAAGCACCTTGCCAAGTTGTGGTGGAGATATTGATATTATTCAAGTTGTAATAAGTAGTACTTGGTAGTAGGGGTGGGCATCGAGATCAGAAAACCAGAACACTGAGCCACATCGGATGAAAAAAAGGGGGAAAAATATATTGACTAAAAAGTCAACAAATCTGCACCAAACTGAACCGGACCGGTTCAAATCGATGCGAGTTTAACACCTGACAACATCGCACTAGACTGGTTTGGATTGGCTGTGTTTTTTTATTTTTTTAAATTTATTTAAGTCCAATGCTAAATTTCTAATCTCATAACTAATATTTCCCCGAGGCCAACTTCAAAGCACCTTTCTTTTTTAGGTCCAATCATCTCTCTTTACATGAAATTAGATCGTTTGTGAATTTTTAAGCCCAAATAATAAAATTTTAGTTGGAATTTATTTATTTTTTAAAAATTTGGTCCGAAACCGAAAAAATTGAAAACTGTCTCAAGATCAGTTAAAATTGGACCAACTAGTTTCATAAATTTTTTTAAAATTAAAATTGGACCGAACCGCATTGATTCAAATTTCAATATGAGATGAAAACTGAATCGGACCGAACCACACTCACCCATACTTGGTAGCCCTATCATGAGGACGAGCCGCTGATCATGAGATGGAATATGCTATGTTTGGGCGAAAGACCATTCGACCACGCTCTATGCAATTCTTGTCGGCCCATAGTTCCATAACAAAATGGGGCATGCCCAACCCACCTAAGAGAGTGGACTTCACTTCCAAAAACATTTTCCCCCACCACCACCCACCTAATTTTTCCATTTTTCACAAGAGTATAAGACAAATGGTTTCACCCGACCCAACTCATTCATCAGTTTCTACATAAAAATTAAAAACTCATGATGCTGCTGCCTTCTTTTTCTGGTTAGCTTTGAATGTTGATTGTAACGACTCACGTGATGTATCAAACGCATAAATGTCATTTCAAGTTATTTTGTAAATATTTTTAGTAGCAATTCTTTTTCTTATGTTTTTTTGTTTTTAATATTATTTTATTTCAGCTGGTTTACGTGTAATTAGTTGACCAAGATTGTGGATGCAATAAATCACGTGTAACATCGTCGAGCGGAGAAAGAGCGCTTAAAAAAAACACTTGAGGGTGGATTAACCACGCAATGTAATATGACAAAATGACGAAACAAACCACCCCCAAGGTGACGCGGAGACTGCCCATTGGCCCAAACAACGTCCTTTTATAATTTGACGCGCCAAAATCTTCAGCGACTCGTAAATAGTACGGATAATCCGAAAAACAATATCTCCTCATCTCCTCTTCCTCCTCTTCCACTTCTCAACTCTCTCCATGAACCACTGAGAGAGTCTGGGACCCACTCAAAATCTCTCATGGCGAAGACTCTCATCTCATCCACACCGTTCGTCGGTACATCTCTACCGTCCATCTCCCGCCGTGGGGCCTACACACTCCCCTACCGTAGTGGCAATGGACTCGTCTCCACCAGAATCAGGTTCAGCCTCCACGACGTCGTTCCTCCGATCAATCCCTTCGACTCCGGCGCCGACGTCGCCTCACTTTTGAGCCGAGCTGAGGGCCTCCTCTACACGCTAGCCGATGCTGCCGTGGCCGTCGACCCGGCCGCCTCGGGCTCCGCAGACGCCGCGGCTCAGAAGAATGGCGGTTGGTTCGGCTTCATCTCCGAAGCCATGGAGTTCGTACTCAAGGTAGTTTGAATTTCGCAGAATTGTTTAATTTTCGTGAGGAAAATTGTTTCGGATATTATTTGTTGACTTGTATTGTGTGAATTGTGATTAGATTTTGAAAGATGGACTTGCGACTGTGCACGTGCCATATGCGTACGGCTTCGCAATTATTTTGCTTACAGTTCTCGTTAAACTTGCCACATTGCCTCTCACAAAGCAGCAGGTTCGGTGCTTGTTTGTTGACACTTTGGCTTCTTTTTTTTTGGGTGAATTTTTTCTCATAATATTTGTAATATGCAGGTGGAATCGACGTTGGCTATGCAAAACCTTCAACCAAAACTTAAAGCTATACAAGAAAGATATAAGGGCAATCAGGTGAGGGGTACTGTTGTTGGTATGGGTTCATTCAACTGTTGGGTTGGAGTAATTGTTGCTATGTTTGCCCACCTTTGGTTTCTAGTGGTAAATTGGTAACTATGGTTTTTCTATAATCTGTTATTCTGGTGTGCTTGCTTTAGGAAAGAATACAACTTGAGACATCACGGCTGTATCGGCAGGCTGGGGTTAACCCATTGGCAGGTAATTGTTTAATTTATCACTATTATGCCCATGCATTTATGCGTGTGCATTTTGGATTGGTCATTTATCACTTTACTTGAATTTGTAAAACTTCAATATAAGTTCTAATTAGACTGAATCTGCATAGTCTCACATGAATTTAATGAGCTGTAAGGTTCAGTAATAAGAAATAAAACGCAATTGTTCGCCGTGTTGGTTCATCTGGAGATAATTTAGTTTTAGTAATGGAACAATTTTCAGTTTCACTTTAACTGGTTAAACTAAGAAACTTGATGTTTTCCAATGTAATCTTGAGCTGATGTATTGGATTTAATCTGATCGCTTGATAGTGTTGTGGCATGTTGCCTTGAGTCAAATACGGAGGCTCTAACTTGTTTTTTGAATGTAGGTTGTTTACCAACTTTGGCCACGATACCAGTCTGGATAGGTCTATACCAAGCTCTTTCAAATGTGGCAAATGAGGTAAGTAGCAGGTTGCCACTACATTTTCAGTGATGCGATGGCTATTATCATTAAAGAAAAAACCAACCTTGCTGATTTTTGCATTTTCTTTTTGTACTCACAGGGGTTGTTGACAGAAGGTTTCTTTTGGATTCCCTCTTTGGGTGGGCCAACAACAATTGCTGCTCGACAAAGTGGATCTGGAATTTCTTGGCTGTTTCCATTTGTGGTAAGATGTTCTTCTGATTTCATGACTGATGAAGCTAACAATTGGTATACTGCTAACTTTAGTGCACCTTAATTGTGAAATTTATGCTAGACACTGATGAGCAAATGAAGAATGGCAAAAACATGAGGTCATAAGACTCAAGTTTGTTTTTTCCGTTCACCACACTTATGGAATTATCATTTTGAACCAACTTGAAACTGTGAGCAAACTGTAAGGATAAGGGTGTTGAAGTAAAAACTGTAAGGGTGAAATGAGTTAAAGGTGAAAATATGAAACGAGTAATTTAACCTTAAATGATTGCCTTAGGCACATAAATAAGTGAGATTGGTGGTAGGTGAAGGTTGGAAACTTAGATGTCTTAATAATTTGACCGTTGTCTTCTCATTTAATATGTTCTACTATTTTACACTCTTAGTTGTGGATCTTTAAATGCATACGGATGGTAAATATGTCAGAAAGGTGCATGAGCTACCACATGAACCTTGGAGGATCAGAACTTTATTACAGTAATTTAGGCATGGTGGAATACCTGTTTTAGTGGATTAGTTGTATCATATTACTACTGAGGCGTTAAATATCCAAGTTTCTTTCACAAACTTGTGCATTTCAAGTGGTTCTTACAATGTGTAATTTTTATCCTGCAGGATGGCCATCCACCATTGGGCTGGCATGACACTGCAGCATATCTTGTTTTACCTGTCCTTCTTGTTGCTTCTCAGTATGTTTCAATGGAGATCATGAAGCCTCCACAGGTAAAGACTTGTGTGTGCATTGATGTTGGTTTCTCTATTTTCATTTTATTCTTTTTTCTTTTTGCTACAAAGCAAAAATATGGTTGCAGGGATTTAAATATGGGTCATTCAGGTGGGAGCTGATTATTCTAATTATCAGGACTATAACCAATTGTTATATTTGTTTTTGTAACCTTAATGCTTCATTTGGCAGACTGATGATCCAGCTCAAAAGAACACACTTCTTGTATTCAAGTTTCTTCCCCTCATGATTGGTTACTTCTCCTTGTCCGTTCCTTCAGGATTATCAATTTACTGGTTGGTTTCTCATTAACAAATTTACTTGATTTATCTTCTTCATGCGTGTAGTACACTAATACATAACTTCTTGTCTGGCTTTTGCTTGGGACTTCCCAAAAGGCACCTGTTGAGGAACATGAACCCACTCCTTCCTTTTTGTGTCATTGAGTCCTTATTCTTTCTGACAAGGGCTTTAAGAATTTTTGGATTTGGTCTTTTAGATGTATTGTGGATTTTATTGGGTTTAGTGTTTTTATTGAAGGTCCATGGTTTTGGCATTTAATGGTTAAAATTGTAGAGAGCTTTTTATGAATGAGTTTTCTGCGTTCACACTACAAATTTTCGTTGCTACAGTCAGTAGTGCTTTGATATCATACTGTAAAAACCAATCGTTCCAATTCATTTTCATTTTTATTTTTAATTTATTGTTCTCCATGTAGTTGCCAGCACTTCCATCTTAATATTGTATCGCATATCGAGGGATAAATAAAATGACTTCTATTTTCTTTGCAAGCTTTATCTGCCCTGGCTTTGAAAGATGTTGAATCAAAGCGACCTTGTTTACCCCCATTGTTTATCAGTTGTACCATGTGGTTTACAGGTTCACAAACAATGTTCTCAGCACAGCACAACAAGTATGGCTACGCAGATTAGGAGGTGCAAAGCCTGTTGTGAGTGAGAATGCAAGTGGAATCATTACAGCAGGACGTGCAAAGCGATCAGATTCTCAGCCAGTAGAAGCTGGCAGTAGGTTGGTGTTATACTCTGTGCAGAATGCATAATAGTATACTATCAAATCCTGCATAAAGTTTTCTTCCTGACAAATTGAAAAATGATGACCAATAGATTCAGGAAGTTGAGAGAAGAAGAGAAAAACAACAAGCTGAGCAAGGCATTATCAAATGAAGAGGTTCAGACCCTGGCTTCTACATCTGATTCTGAAGATGGTTCAAATGAAGAAACCAAGGACAAGGTAAAATTATAATTCTGGTGTTATGACTTGATTTATTTTGTAATATGCACAAATAATTTTCTAACTGAGTAACCCTTATCATCATGAGTGCATAATATCAAAATACAACTTTCAATTATGGACTATATTTTTAGTGACCATGTTGAAGAGGAGTTGCATGTTTTGGCTCGCCTGGCATAATCATTTGTCATTAAATAGTTTGTTTTCACCTATGTAAAAGCATACAAAGGAAATCACTTTGGGTTATACGCCGGACTTGATATTCTCCTTTCTTCTTGGTCTCTCTTCTCTACAACCCCTTTTGGTTCCAGGGATTTACCCTTGGAACTAACCCATCTTTTTTGAAGCGGAAATTTTTATGGGACCTTGCATTGGATGGTCCAAACATTCCTTCTTTGTTGCAATTTAACAGTCCCAGCTACAACTGTAGCACCTAGATGCATCCATTCTTCCTCTGAAGTAAACTAATGACTTAAAAGAAGCATATAGGAGGCCTAGAAAATAATCATTTTGACGTGTGGCAACTCAATCTATCTCATCGTCTTCCTCCCTGCATGATTGTAATTCATAAATTATCTTGATACTACACACAAGACAGCCCACTTACTCTCTCATTTGGTGCTACACACAAGGCAGCCCTCTTACTCTCACATTTGGTACTACATGCAAGACAGCCCACTTATTTTGATTCCCCACCCAATCTGGAAATGGGATGTTATTTGTGTTATCATCGTTTTACGAAGAGAAAGACTAATTAGTAAATGAATGTGAAAGGGGAATTTCATGAAAAGAATATAGCACTTACTCTAATTCATTATATGTTAAATATATCTTATCAGTTAGTTAATTCTACTGTTAGAATGGTTCATTCATTCGCTGTAGTTTAGTATTAAACACTATATGCTTTCAACAAGTACTAAACATGAACGTAGATTAAGAGAGATTTCGATATTGGTTTGTTTTCTGTTAGTGAGTAAATAAAGATAATCAATCTTTGTTAAGACCCGAGCTTTAATATGATCCCATTTGTGAACGTTAGGATGTCTAGTTTTTACGTATAAAATTTGTATAAGTTTGGCATTTCGAACTGATTCAGAGATTCTATCAGGGTGAGGAGATTCTAGAGGTGTATGCTTCTACTGTTGGCAAAGAGCTTCCAGATGATCCTCGGCCAAGGAGAAGCAAGCGATCTAAACGGAAGCGTGCTGTATAAATTGACTATATACTGATTAAGTTTGTAGTTCACGGTGAGTCCTGTATATCTCAGCCAAGTGTATTGTAGTTAATATATCGCCAGCTTTATTCTGGCTCATTCATTTTGAGGTATAATGCAAATCATGCTAATTAGTTCTCACCTGCTTAGACTCTTTCATTCCTCTGAGTGCTAGAAGTGTACTTTCTCGTCAACTTCGTTGCATGAACTACTAAGTAGATAAAAGATACCATAGAAAAATGGAAAACATAGACATGGAGACATCACATGCTACAAAGGTTTTGCGTAATTGCAATTTTCATCTTCTGGAAGACACAGAAAAGTTGGAAGTTTGTGTTTGTGGTGAATCTTATATTCAAAGATCAGAACTCCATTGTAATTCCACAATCATACAAATTATTCCGGAAATAGTTCTCTAAATTAATGCGGCTACGAAACAATGCAGCTGGTTTTTACAAATCTAGAAGCTCTAGGCAGGCAGGCCCAATGTTTTCATATTGTCCTTTTTTCACTCTTTTGCAACTTGCCCGACCCTTTAGATGAGCGGTCGGGTAAATGAAATATGTGAAGCTTTTTCTTTTGACCTTTTATCGCAACTGTAAAGGGAAGTTAGAAACTCTTCTCAGAGCATTGTACTTTTGCCTTGAGTTTTCACTTACAAGGTGTCTTCTTTTTTCTTGTAATTCCAGGATTAGTATTTACGTTAAACAGTTTTACTGAAGATTTTGATTATGG
>NW_018921318.1:0-12441 GCF_002207925.1 Prunus avium
TATAGGTGGTTTCTAATCCTTATTTTTTCTCGGAACTAAGGCTTGAGTTCATGGAGTTGAAAGAAAAACAGTTAAAAAAAACAAAAGAAGAAGAAGAAACACGTGTTGTTTTTTAAGGAAGCCACATCAGCAATGGAGGAGGAATGGCTCCTGATATATCAGGAGCCAAGCATTGTCCATAACAAAATGGGCGAAAATAACTTGTGCGACCATGCGAAGCATATATTATCAAGTGAAATGTAATCGCCATTGAACAAAATGGGGAGTCATGTAATCGCTACGTTTGTGTATACTTTGTACACTAGGAAGTACAACACAGAGTTTGTACACTATGAAGTACATACAACACAGAAACTGAACAATTACCACGTCAATAGTTACTTGCTAATCTTGTAATTATCATGATAACAATTAATACAAGCAGCTCCAACATCCCCAGATACTAACTTTTTAGCATCCTCCAATATCTTAATTTTTTTCTCTGGAACTAAAATAAACGTCATTGGAATTTAGATGGCACCTAATATCAATTACATTGAAGCGAAAAATTACAAGTAGCTAGCAAGTCTTTAAATTACTTGTATCACACAGTTTACATTTTACACCTACTCAATAAAAAACGAGTTCGGCATTGAATTGGAATCGAGGATGGTATGTATGAAATGAAACTATGATTTGCTACATCATATTTGCCCTCGTTAAAAGAATGAGGAAGTAGGTAGAACGAAATATTTTTTGTTTTGTTTTAATAATTAGCTACAAATTACTTGAAGAACGAAATAATAGGTGCATTCAAAAGTAAGGATTCTTCTTTTATGGGAAGAAAAAATATATGAACTTAGACATCCTCCAAAGAGAGTTGTGCATGCAACTACGAGAGTGGTTGGTAAAATTACTTCAATAGGAGAGTTAAAATTTTAGTAGTAAAGTTCCTTCAGCTTAACTGGCCAAAAGAAATATATATAAATAAATAAATAAAACCCATTTTTTGGGTTTTCTTTTTCTGGACTGGGCATTACGAGCAAAATTCAAGACAATTCTGAAGATGGATGCTCATGCTCCTTAAGCTTCCATGCCCTAACGATTCATGTCAAAATTTCATATTGAAAAAAGACAATTCAGAAGAGACTATTCTTTACATTTCCACTAGAAAGCAAACTGAACAAGGGATCTTCTTCCTCGTTACGGCTATTGATGTCAGTTTCTTTAAAATGGATTTCAGTTGTATTTGTTGTTGAGGGTAAAGGTCTTTTGACTTGTACAAATGCCACTTTAACAGGTCCAGACCTCAGTTTTGATGCATCGGAACTTGAAGGTGAGCTTGAGCCTGGTAGCAAGCAACCTTCTTCAGAAAGCTTCTTGCTAGGAGTCTCCGCAATGTTTGAACCATCTTCACAACGTTCAACCAGCTTCCCATCAGTACCGTCGTTGGACAGGCCTGACAACAAATCAATCTTATCCTCCGTGACATGGATTGGAACTTTTTCAATAGCGTGGTTTGCATCTGCCATCTGGGGAATATTTTCATCATCTGGCACAAACCAAAAGTTTAACAAGACTCTCAACAAGTAATATTTCCATAACCACATTAAACTACAGGAAAACAAAACAACAAAATATACAAGGAGTAAAAACAAAACTTCAGAACAAAGTTAATATGTACTACTTTATCTTTTGTTCTGTCTGGTATCACGAGTAAACCAAGTGGATGAGTGTAGACCTTTGTTTAACCAAATTCTTTATGACTTCTTGTCGACTTTTCAACGACTTGAACAAACGAACCTAAGGAGAAATTCATACAACTAGAATTACATCATACAGGAAAATGTGTTGGGAAACATATGATGTATTCCTATCGCTCCAAGACAGATGCATAAGCACAACTTATTATGCTTTTGTGCAGAGACACAGAAATCCAAAAGGTCTTATTTTATGACAACACAGATTTTATTGATGGGATACAACTAAAGATACAAGCAGGGTTATTCATCTAAAAATGTGCAGAACCTCTAACCTACCAGTTGCTAAAGACATCATAAAAGTCAAAGAAACAGAAAAATAACAATATAACATATGAAAACTACATAATAGAAAGCTTAACTAATCTTTTCCTTCCAATCAAAATGAATAAGGAAGAATGGTATATACCAAAAATCAGAAGAAATCGAAAACCCACAATGATGCCTATTAACAGCCTCTACTCTTTGTCATATAAAAAGGTCATGTTGATGATAGAAAATAATTAGCCAGCCCCCCGAATGTCCTTAACCATGTGGCAGCGATAGTATCATAAGCAACAAACATTAAAAAAGCAGTAATGTCGATTATGTCACATCAAAATAATAAACAGAGCAAATGGGGGAAAATTGAGATATGCACACAATTGCGTAAGAATGATGTAAATATAAAGTACAATATTTGCTGCTTATACCATTACTTAAGAGAGATAAACTAAGAAAACACCATGAACATACTGACCTCCCAGGAAAGACTCAACACTTTGATATAGTACAGATGATGCCCCTAAAGCAAGATCCCCATCATGACTTGCAATCTCACTCTTATGAGTGCTCTCGAGCAATTCAAACTTATCTGATTTCAACACACACTCAAGAATGATAAATTCCTCATTTGTTGGGTAAAACTCCCTAAAGACCTGTATCAATTGTGCATAAAGAAAGCAGTAAATAACATAGAAGCTAGAATGCATCTAACAACAATCTGTTACCAGAGTGATTTTCAGAACAAAAGAAGGGGTGACCTCAAGTCCTCCTTGATTTATCTTTATGGATTGCTTCTTTTGGGAGAGAGAAGAAACCATGTTGAATACGGAGACAACATCAAGTAAAATCTGTAGAACAGATAGCAAAAGAAAAGTTCATCAAATCAGTCCAACTACTAGTAGTCTATTAAGGAAGAACTCAAAGTTTGAAATGTCCAAAATTTGTAAGTGACGCATTCATGAGGGCTAGCCACATGGACAAGTTTCACATCCTAGACATGATTAATTCGCTCAATAGCTGAACTCCATGTTTAATACCAAGACCTAGTCACCTAGGTTTCTCACTGTATCACTAGCCAAATGCTGCTGCAGCATCTACATTTCTTTTTGTTTTTACTCATGATAAATCCACACAAACTACCCAGTTGGCTAGCTTGCCTTGTATTCCATGTTGAATACAAGGAAATTTCTGTTTTGTTGGATAACTCAGTTCCATGTACGGTGCTCTCCAGGTTTATGCGAATTTATGAACAGGTTCAGCACTTGAACCCATCTGAAATGATAAGGACATGAGCACATTTTCCATAAACTACCCACATTTAATAAATAATCTGTACATTTCAATTTTAAATGTATTGGGGGAAAAAAAGACTTGAACTTACTTGTTGAACCAAAACTCGAAGTCGTGCAAGCAGAGCTAAAATAGTCAGAGAAAATCCCATGAAAAATGATCGAGCGAGCAGTGTAGATATCTCGCTGTAGAATAGTCAAGGGTAACAAGTTCACGGGATGCATATTTCAATTTATGCTTGGTGAACCAAGCACTAAACTACTGTATACAGAATGGCAAAGACCTGCTTCTGAATTTTCTCTACAGATGAAAAGTAGCATATAAACACCCTGGCAGCAGTAAAAATAATCATGCTTCAATAAGAAACAAATATATCTTTTGTCAATATAAAAAGATACATCACAAATCTAATACCACGTAAAATTACTTAACAGCTTACTTGTAAAACCATGCGATTCTGTTATACAAATTTTTTTACTAAGACTTCCAGTTCCAAGTATATCATAAGAGTACATAAACTACTGTTAAAGGTTAGACTCGGATGCCTTAGAAATACGGTAATTCATGATAGTCAATCGGGCAACCATATATACGACATCAAAACCATCAAATTTCAAATTTTACTTCTGATCTTATAAACGTTACAAGAAAGTTCCTATATGTAACCAGTAAGCAAAGGATACATGGCTGCCTTCAACATTGGCTCAACCATCTGCAGCAGAAACAAAACACATTTTTAACAGGTTAGAATAAAAGCAAGTACTTCACGCTGGACCACCTAACGATGTCCTCATCACAAACATATAATTAGTTGCAGGATCTAAGTACTACTGAGGCCTACTTTATTACAGAATTCCATCTTGGATTCTTAGCTCATCAAGAAGGATGTTTACCTAGTAGACAAATCTACAGTAAAGAACTTGTCCTATGACAGACAATGCAGTTTCATTGGCTTAGAAGAGTGGGAAATTAATAAAGTCATGGACAGTTTTGTCAAGAAAATTGTACTTCGTTATTATTTTTGCAATATGTTGACATATGTGGATATTTACTTCTTTTACAGGTAAGGATATCTTGAAATATAGATACAGACATCTATATGAATCTAAAGGAAACATATGAGATTACGTGACCTCATGTTTGAACTTTTGAAAGTTAGTACGTCAGATACCCACATCCTCAAATCCAGTCAGGCATAACCATAAAGCAGAACAAAACAATGTTAACCACCACTATGAAGTTTAAGGAAATGAGGCAAAATTAACAAATCATTAGGAAAACAAGAACACACCTGTGACAGAAGGCGTACAGCTCCCAGAAGTCGGTCCATGAAATTATATTTTCCACTCTCACATTTCCTTCTCTTCAAGCTGTGACGCAATGATTTGGTAATCCCAGAAGTCGCTCCATGAAATTATATTTTCCACTCTCACATTTCCTTCTCTTCAAGCTGTGACGCAATGATTTGGTAAGTGATTATAATATAAACTACGTACTCAAGCTAGTGGAAGCTTTCTGCCTATCTATCAAGCACACAACTGAGATTTTCAAATTGGGGACAAAGGTCCAGATCCATAACAAAAGGGAAAATTAATGGAGCATATATATGTATGTATATATATAAAATATACTGATTAAATCCCCACTCTACTATCCCATCCCTCCCCACCCCCAAAAAAAAAAACGGGGATGCAGCATCAGCCTTTATCTATATAGGATCCGTATGATGAAAATATAAATTTCATCGTTTACCTTTCTAATAGATGTACTTTTTGCTTAGGTCTCTTCCCAGTGATACTTTGAAAACAGCAACCCAAAATCTCCTCCAGTTTAGTGGATTGTAAAAGCCTCAAATCCCTCCTTACCTGACATGACATTAAAAGAAAAGAAAAAAAAAGTGAGCCAAACCACGTACATACATACATAGCAGTAAAGTAAAACATAGAATAGATAATTAAATTGTAAGATTTAACTGACCCTAATAAGCTAAGCAACCCAAAATTAGTCCATTAACTACTACTTTGCCTGAATGTATATCGAAATTCAGTTTTTTCTTCATCCATCAATTTTTCTCAGCAAGCAAACAATAGAGTAAGAAGCTTATAACTACAAAAATAGCTAAGTTTGAAATCTAAAACTGACTTTAAGACGCTATGCAACAAAAACCCACCACCCAAATTCGCCAATTAATCATTCACTGCTATCAAGCATACTCAATGCAAGTAAAAAGTATTTTATTTTCCTTCTATTTCATCAATTCTCTCAGGAACCAAACAACTGAGTAAAAGCTTTGTGATTATAAACAAGTCGTGGAATTTGCAAACCTTCATAAGGTACTGGAAATACGAGCCACGCCTATGCTGGTTCTTGTTCTTGTAAACCATTCTTTCCAGAATGGCACTCTCTGTTTGGAGCTGTCCAAGTAAAGATGTCAACTTCTCCTCAAGAGCTTCTGCTTCTGCTTCTGAATCCATTGAGTCAGACTGCAGATTATTATTGTTAGAGAAAGTATGATCGGAAACTTCTATCATATCCGTGACCGTGAGTGAAAATAAAATTCAGCAAACGCTATTCGGGCATTTTAACAAACAGTTTATGTGCAAATTGTACAATACCCACAACACGATATGAGATAGAAACCTAATCCTAAAAGGAGAAAACCCATCACTGAACAGTCATAGGAATAGAATAAATAGGTTCAGACCAAGTGACAGAACTCTCTATTGATAGAAATATGGGGAGGCAACAACGGTTCTGCCTGACCCTACTTAAGCATGCATGTCAGTGAAGACTTGGTGTGAAGCCTTGGAATCCAATTAGTATGTGCAATGTCTTTGAGATAAACAAACAAGTATTGTCGTACATTTTGGAAAATCGTGATACCTTAGAAGAGGTGAGTATTATTATGAAGCAAGCTCCATTCCGCGAAAGCTTACACAAGTCGATGAAACCACAAATTGGCGCGTTCGGAGAAACGAAGTAGCTCGTCAGGTTCAAAAAAAGATACGGCAGTCAGAACAGCCTCAGCCGAAAATAAACTAGGGAGAGAGAGGCTGAGAGCAAGAGAGAGCGAACTGTCTCCAATATATGTATATAATGCCTCTACCCAAATTTTCTCTAAAGCGCGCGTTAACTTACGGAGATGGATGAGGGAGAGGGCGCCTTTTAGGAACCGTTGGATGATTTGGCGGTTCCGAATAAAAGAAACAACTTAGCCCGGCATGGAGTTGGCTTCTGCTAGGGCTTTGATTTGGGCTTTTGTTATGGGTAGATTTTATTTTGTTGTGCTCGGCTTCATTTATGCTTCTGGTTGGGCTTTGTTTTGAGCTCAATGTTGTATCCGGACCAACAACTTTTGTATATTTTTCTCTTTTTTTGGTTGGAAATTTGTATATTTTTCTTAGACGACCTTTTTTGTTGTTGGTATTTTTGTCGATTAATATAATGTATTTTCTTTCTTATTACAGGGCTGGGTTATTTTCTGTATTTAAACCATGTATTTTATAGTTTAGGGAGATTTTCGGAATATTATTATATATTTTATTGCTCTTTGAGGGCCAAGAGTTCCATGTGTTTATCATTTTCTCATGTGTTGGTTGATTGTGACGAGTAACTACAGTGTAGTAAAGTAACGGGGTCATGTGGTATAACTTGTCTACATGTGTACAAGTAATACCACATGAACGTACTCCAGTATTATTTTGTAATTTCTCAATTTGTTAGGTTGTTCTTGAAGTGAGTGCTTCCAAATCCACATTAAGTTCCCTTGGGTTTGGCTACACTATTAGTTCGAAGCTTAAACCAAATTAATCCTGCCAACGAGGTCTAACCCAGTAGAAAGGGTTGTGACTTGCAGACCAATGGTCTCAGGTTTGAACTCTCATGGCACCTTAATAGTGTATAGAAAACCGTGCAAGTTGAATTGGAAAATCCTATTCCAACCAATTCTAGTTTGAAATTT
Organism: Prunus avium; assembly: GCF_002207925.1. The sequence continues at coordinate 7,255 of NW_018921318.1, forward strand.
TCTGATTTTGGCAAGTCCAAATCAATTCTGACATCCAAAACTTCTAAAATCCGAAAATTCGAATAAAAATTGGATTGGAATTGGAATGTATCTAGAGATTGCGAGAAAATTAATAATTCTGAAATATATTGGGGCTTCCATCTTAGATTGCACACAATTACTAATTTCATGTTGAACTAAATATAATTTGATGACCAAATAGACATAGACAAGTTATTTCATAAAGGATAATAACATCTAAGTACTAGCATATAATAATTTTCCAAACTTTGTAATAACCCGATTCTAAATTAATATTCGGAATATTATTATATATTTTATTGCTCTTTGAGGGGCAAGAGTTCCACGTGTTTATCATTTTCTCATGTGTTGGTTGATTGTGACGAGTAACTATAGTGTAGTAGAGTAACGCGGTCATGTGGTATAACTTGTCTACATGTGTACAAGTAATACCACATGAACGTACTCCAGTATTATTTTGTAATTTCTCGATTTGTTAGGTTGTTCTTGAAGTGAGTGCTTCCAAATCCACATTAAGTTCCCTTGGGTTTGGCTACACTATTAGTTCGAAGCTTAAACCAAATTAATCCTGCCAACGAGGTCTAACCCAGTAGAAAGGGTTGTGACTTGCAGACCAATGGTCTCAGGTTTGAACTCTCATGGCACCTTAATAGTGTATAGAAAACCGTGCAAGTTGAATTGGAAAATCCTATTCCAACCAATTCTAGTTTGAAATTTTCTGATTTTGGCAAGTCCAAATCAATTCTGACATCCAAAACTTCTAAAATCCGAAAATTCGAATAAAAATTGGATTGGAATTGGAATGTATCTAGAGATTGCGAGAAAATTAATAATTCTGAAATATATTGGGGCTTCCATCTTAGATTGCACACAATTACTAATTTCATGTTGAACTAAATATAATTTGATGACCAAATAGACATAGACAAGTTATTTCATAAAGGATAATAACATCTAAGTACTAGCATATAATAATTTTCCAAACTTTGTAATAACCCGATTCTAAATTAATATTTAATTATTAATTTATTCAAGTAAAAGACGAATTTACCCCGGGAATATTTTAATGGTTTCAAAGTTGACTTTTTGCTTGGGAAGGAATTTGGAGATTTCAATTGTACTGTTGCTTAGAGCATGTCGAGATGAGTCCGTAGACACATAGTGGGCTCAAATTGGAGTTGTAACGAAGAAGTTACGATCAAAAATAGCCAATGGCATAACCGTAATTAACTTTGGAATGCGGCTCGGGTCGACTTTGTGTTACCAAGGCCTGTGAGGATGTGTCACACTACGTGACATAAGGAATTGACGGTATAATGTGGAAATTAAATAGAAAATCATGGAATTGACATATTTATTATGGGAACACCTAGGTGGAAGGAAATTATTTCTTTTCAACGCTTTCAATTGATTTTGATGATTTGATTGAATGCATGATTAATAATATGTATATAAATATGCATGTCTTAATTCTTATATGAATATAGAGCATGGATATAAAATGAATTTTCAAATGGTTTTAACTGTGGGGTTAGTATGTTAATATTCTATTTTTTTCAAAACTTTATTTTGTCCACTCACACTTTTAAATGTTTTGCGCCCCCAGGCAATAGGTATACTAGAGCACCACCACCGAGCAATCATCATCACTCTTCATCCTTTTTCCACTATGTAGGATATTCTCATGTATTCGTGCTTCTCTTGTAATTAATTAGATTTGCGTTGCTCTGAAATTGCCCTAGTTTTCTGTAAGGCCTGATGCCTTAAAGTCATGTTGTTGGATTGCATGAATTCTAACTTGATGCATGCTGAACAGTTGTGGTTATAAATTGCTTTTCGTACATGTGTAAATTTTTGGGAAACGAGTATTTACAGGGGAGACTGCCGAATTTTCGGTAGAAGTCAAACTTGAAATTAACTTTGGTTTTTGTTAGAAAGGCAATTTGGTCAAGAGTGTTCAGCACCTGCCAAGTGTCGGATACACACAGGATTTGGCACATATTCCAAAGTGGAATTTGGGTAGGGTCCTGTCAAACTTACTGTATGAGTTTTCAATTTTGAGTCAATTTTAATCTTTCAAATGGTTAAGCATGTTTAGATTTTTGAACTAGTCTCCGAAATTTACCCAAAAAAATCTAAAATATGTAAGTTCTGAAATATTTCAAATATTCCGAGTTTTTAGATTTGAAATTCCAAAATTTTTGGAATGGAATTGGAATAGAATTTTCATTCCAAATTTTTTTGGATTGGAATTGGAATCCCCTTATTCCAATCAGATCCGTCCGAAAATCAGTCCTATCAATATTGCTTATATTATAAAATAAAATAAGATTATAAAAATAAAATAAAAACAAACCAAACTAAATCTGAGTCATAATGTTACATTAAATTGGTTCTGTTGTTGGAGGCCTAAACCGAACCTAACTACCCTTAACTGATTTCCCCATATGGGGCATTATTAGGATTTTTCAAAAGATTGGGCATGAAATTCAAATTATATCTTGAGATTACAAAAGTAAAACACGACTTACAAGTTCTAATTGATTGGGCATTGCTAAACTTTTTTCTTTTTTTTTTTCTAAAACAAATGTTGGCACTAGAAACCACTTTAACCTGGGATTCCACGACTCAAATTACAAACTTGTTTCCTTTCTTATAACTTCAATTTAAAAACTTGTTGGCAGTAAAGGGCATAATAGTCAAATCCGATCTTTTTCATTCTATTGTGATGTGTGAACACGTGTGTTGAGCATCAATGTCTGGCACGGAAACTCGAGGTATACCTAATCATAGTTCTTTCTTTTTTTATATTTTCTGCTTTTTCCTCTTTCTTTTTCCTGTGTTTTGGTCCTAATCATAGTTTTCCTTTTGTTAAAGCTTGATCATATGCCGTTTGTTGAGCCCGATGTTGAATTGTTAACAATATGCATGATTTATTATTATAGAAAGTGATATGTTTTGCTGTTAAGGATGGAATCAATATGCTGAATAAGATGAACAGTACAAGGGCCTAGTTCAATGATAACGTTAATAACGCCTTTGTCCATAGCCAATTTCAAATGAAAAAATAAACTCCAATAAATATATATCTTTCACCTACGTAACTAGTAAACAATCAAATAATAATAACCTGCATAATCTTCATACGATTAAATACATAATTTTCATACTATCAAAAAAGAGATATATAATCTCCACAAAAGTCTTTATCCATGACCGTACTTTATTTTGTGATGAATGTGAAGACTTCTAGAAGAAGAAGAAGAAGAAGAAGAATAAGATAAATAGGTATATAGATATAATGACTTACATAGCACAAGGCATTGCTGCTGCTTCTGGGAGGTTGTGTCTGCAACGCTAACGTGAAAAAGAAGTTAGAGCGTCTTGGATCTTCTTGGCGTGAGTTTTTATTTTTATTTTTTAGGATTTGGGGTGCTTCAGAATTATGTGGTCAAGAGTGTTCAGCACCTGCCAAGTGTCGGATACACACAGGATTTGGCACATATTCCAAAGTGGAATTTGGGTAGGGTCCTGTCAAACTTACTGTATGAGTTTTCAATTTTGAGTCAATTTTAATCTTTCAAATGGTTAAGCATGTTTAGATTTTTGAACTAGTCTCCGAAATTTACCCAAAAAAATCTAAAATATGTAAGTTCTGAAATATTTCAAATATTCCGAGTTTTTAGATTTGAAATTCCAAAATTTTTGGAATGGAATTGGAATAGAATTTTCATTCCAAATTTTTTTGGATTGGAATTGGAATCCCCTTATTCCAATCAGATCCGTCCGAAAATCAGTCCTATCAATATTGCTTATATTATAAAATAAAATAAGATTATAAAAATAAAATAAAAACAAACCAAACTAAATCTGAGTCATAATGTTACATTAAATTGGTTCTGTTGTTGGAGGCCTAAACCGAACCTAACTACCCTTAACTGATTTCCCCATATGGGGCATTATTAGGATTTTTCAAAAGATTGGGCATGAAATTCAAATTATATCTTGAGATTACAAAAGTAAAACACGACTTACAAGTTCTAATTGATTGGGCATTGCTAAACTTTTTTCTTTTTTTTTTTCTAAAACAAATGTTGGCACTAGAAACCACTTTAACCTGGGATTCCACGACTCAAATTACAAACTTGTTTCCTTTCTTATAACTTCAATTTAAAAACTTGTTGGCAGTAAAGGGCATAATAGTCAAATCCGATCTTTTTCATTCTATTGTGATGTGTGAACACGTGTGTTGAGCATCAATGTCTGGCACGGAAACTCGAGGTATACCTAATCATAGTTCTTTCTTTTTTTATATTTTCTGCTTTTTCCTCTTTCTTTTTCCTGTGTTTTGGTCCTAATCATAGTTTTCCTTTTGTTAAAGCTTGATCATATGCCGTTTGTTGAGCCCGATGTTGAATTGTTAACAATATGCATGATTTATTATTATAGAAAGTGATATGTTTTGCTGTTAAGGATATGAATGTGAAGACTTCTAGAAGAAGAAGAAGAAGAAGAAGAATAAGATAAATAGGTATATAGATATAATGACTTACATAGCACAAGGCATTGCTGCTGCTTCTGGGAGGTTGTGTCTGCAACGCTAACGTGAAAAAGAAGTTAGAGCGTCTTGGATCTTCTTGGCGTGAGTTTTTATTTTTATTTTTTAGGATTTGGGGTGCTTCAGAATTATGGTAAAGTGGTAAGGGTATTTTTGGAAGTTAATAAGAGAAAATAGGAATGGGAATCGTATCAACTACTCCCCCCAAGTTGATCTGATACCTAGTTTTGAGGGGATGTGATTACGGATTTTGAAGTGAGGCCCACTTATTTTTTCATTCCTAATTGCAAGTAAACGCAGAGGAAGTCAGGAATGGAAATCATTCCCTTTCCTCCCATACCCATTACTAATAGAATTTTCATTCCAAATTTTTTTGGATTGGAATTGGAATCCCCTTATTCCAATCAGATCCGTCCGAAAATCAGTCCTATCAATATTGCTTATATTATAAAATAAAATAAGATTATAAAAATAAAATAAAAACAAACCAAACTAAATCTGAGTCATAATGTTACATTAAGGGCATATTTACGTATCAGTAATGGAGAAAGTAAGGAATCAGAGAATTTAGGAATCGGGGAACTACTGAATCGGTATGGGAAGAATCA
>NW_018921318.1:12748-30122 GCF_002207925.1 Prunus avium
AATGCCAATTACAAGATAGTGAAATTCATAAAAATGAGTCCAAACAAATGCAACAGTAAAAGCCCACTACAAAAAAAACTCAAACAAACATAAAGCCAGAGCTCAAAATTGACATAAAGTCAAAGTACAAAACTGGCATAAAGCTAGAGCAACCAAAAGCAGAAACACTAACAAACGCCAAAGTACTGCTGCTGCTTCTTCCATGAAGACCGAGACATCGCCACCAGGACTAATGATGAGTGAAAGAACTGCAAACACAACAAAACACACAAAACAAATACAAAAACTACAAATTTGAAAATCCCTCGCAATACATAAACCACCCATCAAAGACTCAATAACTCCTACAAAAACGAAACCATCAAAGTACCAAGAGGGAAACAATAGCTAATCCAAGAACAAACCTGGGAAAACACTTCCCAAAGCTAAAGAAACCAACATCCTAAGTAAGGAAGGAGGTGGTAACAACCCAAGAATGGAAGAAGGTGGTGCAAGCACCCGAGCAAGAGTTCTACACATCTTCTGAAGGGGACATGAAAAATCATGTTTGGGATTAGTCGCTGCAGCCCATGGGGGTCGATAGATCAAAGAGGGAGATAAAGTCCTTGAAGAAGCCATATAAGGAGGGAGGAATTTAAAGGGAGCTGGGAAATTAAAAGTAAAAAGAAGGGAAGATAACAGAGATGGAATGAAGATGAAGATGGAAGATGGATGATAACAGAGATGGAATGAATAGGTAGATGGAAGATGGAAATTGGAAATTGAAAGAGGTATCAAGGGGAGGGAAGGAGGGGTAGTGACCACCTCCCCCCTTGCTGCATTGAAAGATTGAGGGTTTGAGAGATAGTGTGCGGCGCTAGGGTTTGAGAGAAAAAAAGATAGGGATTGGATTGTTTTTAGTGTACTATGATCTTATTGTACTCTTAAAATGTGTCTAAGAACAAAAGGGAATAGCTAACTGAATAGCTAACGGAGTCTAAGTCTAGCACGGTGAAAAAGAGCCATGATTTGCAAACCAGATATCTCATGTTCGAATTCCCACAATATTATAATTGTGTGTGTATGAGAAATCCCTCTCTCCTTTAGTTTAGATTATTGCTTATACTCAAAATAAAAAAGGCCAAAACAGAATAATGAATTCATAACAATTTTATACAGATAAACAAAGCAAATGAATGCGGGTAGAATGACCCTTTTGTTAACAAGGTTAATGATGACATTTAAATGCAATCATAAGAAGGAAAAGAATATGTAGATGCAATTTGATGTACTCAATCATGACGACGTACAATTTCATAATATAATTTAATTATATCATATGTTGTTTTTAATATTGAAAGATGACTCAAATTCAAACAATCTCGCCTTTATTGATATATAAAAGTTGTATGTGTGTCAACATTATTCTTAATCAATCTCTAAATTATTTTATTTTAGTTTGGTACGACCTATTCATGCTCTACCCTAACTCCATTGAAAACAAACATGAAAACTTAGAATATTAAGATTGGTTAGGTGGTAATAGTCTTAGTTAGCTACAATCTGTGGACGTCCACAAGCATTTGACATCCCTATAGCCCATATATAGGTACTTCCCAACCAAATGAATACTATATATTATATATAATGTATATTATATTTTCCTTTATCAACATGAATATTGCTGATTAAACTTTATAATATTAACAAATCAAGGACGGTAATATAGTCATACATGCATGGATTTAAAATATGTGAAAACCTTACTTTATTTTGAACCATGCATATTCATATATAGGTGTGCAAAAACAATAGAAACCGCTCATATTGCATCAAATTAGCTGCAGAAAAAACTTGAAAAGTTGAACCAGATGTCTACTTTTGAGATGCAAAATCATGGAAAGTTTCAAATGTTCAACTTTCAAATTTGATATATTAGTACGACTTTTAAACCCATATATTAGAAATGTGTAATACATATTTTTTTTAATTATATATATAATGGAGAAGTTTATTATAAATCAAGACGATTCTATTTATCCATCATTATCTCTATATATAGCAAAAAGTAAAGACTGATAAAACATTCAAAATGCCAAGAAATACCCTCTGTTAATTAGGTTTTCAAACCAATCAACTCCCTCATCTTATATATTCTATCGACGTGCAGTGTTGTATACACTCTTTAAGTATGTTTCTCACTTCACGTGACTTTGTGTGATATTGTATAACTCTAAAAAGAGTACAAATACAATAAATTTACTTTTTAGTTTGAAGTTATAATGATGATTTTTTTAAACTACACATCAGTTATAATTGTTTTGAGGCTAAAATAGAATCACCGAAAGAGTAAAGAAGAATTTCTTGCCCAAATAAAGAAATGAAAGAGTAAAGAAGAAGGCAGGGTAACCATTATACCAACCACTGAAACGAACAAAAGTATTTTTTTTAAATTCCTTTTAGCATACTCTCTAAATTCTGATGTGGGTGAAGAAAAGCAGTGTGTGGGGGAGGGTGGGGTTTTGTGTCATTTTGATGGGGTTCAAAGCTCTCTCTCCTTTATTCCAAAAGCCTGAAATTCTTCTGATCTAGATCCACCAATCAAAAGGGCACCAATGTCTGTTTGTTTTGTTTTTTATTTGTTCATGTCAGGAAGGAATCATGCCATCGATGATGTATTATTTAGCTAATAATGTGCTAATTGTGATCACAATATAATTTATCTAAGTTCGAGAAAATCTTCACTATCATAAATTACAGATGCAACCATGTGTCGACCTCTCTTATCATGAAAATGTTACCATACAATACACTTTTTAATCCGGTTAAAATTGTGCTAATTGTGATCAAAATATAATTGATCAAACTAACACCATTCCAAAACTAAAAAGAAATAAAATAGCTGCAAAAACTGTTTTATAATTGAAGTCAGATTTCAATTAATTTGATATATAAAAAAAAGTCAGATTTGTAAGTAAATAACTTTAGAGCCATAAATGATTCACATATAAATATACAAGAAAACAAATTAAAAATCCTAGTTATTGTTGTAACTATCACAAAAGTGAATGTTAAGATAATTTTCTGTAAACAGATAGATGATTATGAGTCGTCAATGTATGTATATATATGTTACTCAAAATTTAGATGATTATGAGTCGTCAACGTATGTATATATATGTTACTCAAAGTTCAAATACGTCAATGATTATCTTGCGCACACCCGAGAGCGATTGTTCAAAACAAATACATGCTCCAAATAACAATTTAAAAAACAGTACTGAAAACGGCAAGTATGCCAAAAGAAAGGAAGGAAGAAAGGAAAAATTTGGACTTGCCGACAAGTATGCCAAAAGAAGTTGTATAAGAGTACTATTCCCTACAATACTAGCTTGACACCCTAGACTTACACAGCAGAACAGAAGCATTTAAAATTCAATATTTAAATGGTCGCATTTTTTTTTCAAAGATCTTTTTTATTGAGAATGAAGATAGCATACTAAACTCACACACACTACACGAATACAAAGACTCGAATTCAGGACCTTATTTGAGGGAATAAATACTCTGAACCACTGCACTAGGGAGTCCTTTCTTTTGCAAAAGTCGCATTCTCTATTTTCTTATCTAAAATAAAACACCATACGATAAGCTGCTTGTACTCTGTCTATGCATGTCCACAAAGTTTTATTCCTTTTTAAAAAATGCTAAATTTATACCCCCCACACAACACTTCATCCTTTTCACCGAAATTACCATAACACCCATGCATAACCCGACACCAATATTTTAGTGTCAAACTGAAATGACCAAAACACCCTTTTGAACGAAGTGTTCAAGAAGCCGGCATTTTGGACTGTTTGGGAATCCGCAATAAAATACCGGTCAACTGTCCTCTCTCTCCCTCCCCTGCTTAGACTGCTACTCAGTCGCCTTCAGGACTTTCCTAGCATTGGGTTAGCTCAAAAGCTCACGTATCACCCAAATTACCAAAACCCAACAAAAAATACGACAAAAACAAGAAGCAAATTTCCAATTTTTATGAACGCAGAACATTCATGAAGCTGCCACAAATATGACACAACTTTGCAGAAAAATTGTTCACGTCAATCTGCGCTGGAACATATTCGACCGGGTTTCGATTATTCGGGAGTTTTTCAAGTTCATCTGGGACAGGTTTCTGGTTTGTTCCATAGGGAAGCCGGCGATCAAGTATCAGAGATTGCCCCTGGGGACGACGTTGTCGCCTCCCCCGGAAGCCGTAGAGGGGGTTTTAGTAGTGGACAACCCCGCCACTACAAGCTGTAAGGTGTATGAGACTGATGCAGATTTGGTGAGCTTGAAGGTCAGCTTGTTGGGTGATTGCCAGATTGGAAAGACAAGCTTTATGGTAATTATATAAGCAATTTAAAGTTTCTTAATTAATTTTGCTGCTATTAATGATGAACATTTCTAATTCATTTTTTTGTTTTTGGTTCTTCAAGAGCAAATATGTTGGGGATGAGCAGGAACAGAGGTATTTGCAGATGACAGGGGTGACTTTAATGGATAAGACACTGATTGTTCAAGGAGCTCGGATTTCATTTAGTCTATGGGATGTAGGAGGTACGTATAAACGTATAGAAATGTTCTCTTATCAGACATTCTAATCGGTGTTACGAATTTGATTTGTTATTATTATTATTATTTTTTATATGTATTTTTTTCGACTTTGTAGGTGACCAGAGTTCAATGGATCATGTTCCAATCGCCTGTAAAGATGCCGTAGCAATTTTTTTCATGTTTGATCTTACCAGTAGATGCACACTAAACAGGTATGTTCATAATTTTTCTGATATTAGATTTTTCTGAGTTAAAATTAACTCATATGTTTACTATAGTTAATTAACTGGGGTTTTGTTTTTGGATGTGCTTGCAGTGTTGTTGGATGGTACACTCAAGCAAGAAAATGGAATCAGGTACCATTTACAGTTTTTTTCTTTTTTGGAGGACTTTTCCTATTTAGAAGGGCGATAATATACTAAACTCACACACATTATACGGATAGAACTCAAACCTAGAACCTTGCCTAGATGAGCAATTGCTTCAAATGACTACACTAGTAGGTCCTTTGCAAAGTTTGTTTTTTGCATATATATAACTATTTTTTTTTTTCCAAGTGATTATCTACTGAATTTAGTAGTTTTTGATTGGGGGGAATTTGTCATTTACTTTTGCCCCAAATGGTTTTTTCCACAAAGAAAATAATAAAAGCACTCTGCATCTTTGCAAAGGCAACATGTATTCCATAAATAATGCTTTACTTACCTGTGGCAATGATGGACTTTGCTTTAAGCATAAATCACTGCTTTACTTCATTGAGTAATTAAGCTATTCATCACTTTTCATGACGTCAAAATTGTGGCAACCCAGCTTAAAAACAATTGATGCCAAATTAAGTTCTCTCTAGTTATGAATTTGTATCTAATTAAGCTCCTACTTTCTGTTGCAGACAGCAATTCCCATACTAATTGGGACAAAATTCGATGATTTTGTAAGACTTCCCCCTGATCTGCAATGGACAATCGTGACCCAGGTAAACCAACTTCCTGCAAATTTTGTTTAGCACTAATAATGCTAGAGTTACCGGATGGACGTCGAACGATACGGTCGATACTATTTTCCGGTAAAAACAACCCTATTGATAAAAACAAAACAAAAAACTTCTTAATTTTGCAATTAAGCCAAAGAAAGAAAACCCAAGTCTTAGCAAAGAACTGAGTTGCCTTGACGATTAGGGTAGCTGATGATTTAGTTTTCAAAGTGTGACATGTGAAGGAGAAGAATGTTTGGGATAAAAATAAAGGGAAGACTTGTGGGGTCTTCCTTTGTCAATTCTGTGACTAAAAAACACATGCCGAACTCACTCAAAATTTCTTCTCTTTCCGCGTGGAGGATAAGAGCAGAACAAGGGCCACTTGTTGACTAAAGCTTGCATGTTGGAATTTTATTCGTGCAGGCCAGGGCTTATGCAAAGGCTATGAAGGCGACCCTTTTCTTCTCAAGTGCAACCCACAACATCAACGTGAACAAGATCTTCAAGTTCATCTTGGCCAAGCTTTTTAACCTGCCATGGAAAGTAGAGAGGAATTTGAATATTGGAGAGCCCATCATCGATTACTGAGTTGTATTTCTCAGTTCACTGATCTATTTGTGTACATATATAATTCAGGGAGCCAAAAAAAAGAAGCGAAAAACAAAGAAAGAAGAGGAAAAAAGAAAAGTGAGATTTTATTTTCTATTCCCAGCTATAATTGACCCAAGAAAAATCCCTTTATTATTTCTTTTCTTTTGGCCTTAGAGAGCTCACCCCTTTCTTGTTATCTTATCATTACTTACACCATGATAGAAGAAGTTACAGAGAGGTGATAGTTTTTTCTTGTCTTTTTTTTTTCTTACCAATTATCATGGCTATGTAGGATATATGGTGGTATTTGATGGTCGATGCAGTGAGTGTGTTTTTTTTCTTTCTAAATACAAGCAATTGTCTAAACTATAAGGAGAGAGGCGGTTTGATTTTGCGACCATTAGTCTGCAAATTAATGTTTTTTTTTAAAGGGCTAGATCGGTTGTAAAAAGAAAAAAAAAAATTGTGGTGTTTGATGGAAAAAAATGCTTTGCTTCCTCAGTTTAAGCCCATAATAATTTGACACACCTTACAACTTAAATTTGGAGGCAAGAGCCCAAAGTATAGAAAACAAAACATTAGCCCATTGCACCATTAACTGAACGTCTGTGTGCAAGCCCGTTTATATCCTTTATAATAACCGAAATAGCAAAACCAAAAACTAAAAACAAAAAAGATGACGGAAATAAAAAAGATTGCAGCCAAGGGGAGAAAAAGTTGATAAATTGAAATTAAACCAAATTTTCTTATCAGAACTCTCTCATGTCGTAGAAAAAAAAGGGGGTGATTTTTCCACATTCTAGATCGGTTGTAAAAAGAAAAAAAAAAATTGTGGTGTTTGATGGAAAAAAATGCTTTGCTTCCTCAGTTTAAGCCCATAATAATTTGACACACCTTACAACTTAAATTTGGAGGCAAGAGCCCAAAATATAGAAAACAAAACATTAGCCCATTGCACCATTAACTGAACGTCTGTGTGCAAGCCCGTTTATATCCTTTATAATAACCGAAATAGCAAAACCAAAAACTAAAAACAAAAAAGATGACGGAAATAAAAAAGATTGCAGCCAAGGGGAGAAAAAGTTGATAAATTGAAATTAAACCAAATTTTCTTATCAGAACTCTCTCATGTCGTAGAAAAAAAAGGGGGTGATTTTTCCACATTTTTTGTCCACTTACGCTCCATTTGTTAGAAATTGTATGTTCCCACTCTGATTTTCTCACTCGTTTTTTATCCACTTATACTCCCTTTTGTTTTTTTAATACTTTTTTTTCTCAATGAAATTTGGGATTAAACACCACAGACACAAGACCAAAAACAACTAAAAGCAAATCAAACGGGGTCTAGGAACCCTTAATACATCATTGGCTAACAAGTATGCCACCCAAGCAGGGGCAATACCGAAAAGACAAAGGCCAAGGTCTCCATTGAAACTTGCATTAGCCAAACAATCTGCAACACTATTCTTCTTACGATAAACATGTTCAAGTCTGCACTAACCAAGAAGATCCATCATATGTTTGCATTCAGTGATCATTCCAGCTAAAAGGTGAAAAGTAATGGATTCCTTCATTTGTATGAGCTGCGCCAAAAGAGCAGAATCCATCTCCACAATCAGAGGAGAGGGGTTATGGGAAATAGCAAGTTTTAGGCCAAAAAACAGACCCCAGATTTCAGCATCCCGAACTTGACCCAGGCCCAAATTAACTGTGAAGCCTCCGATCCAAAGCCCCTCAGAATTTTGAAGAACTTCTCCAGCCCCAATAGCTCCACTCATGGACCTCCTGGAACCATCCACATTGAGTTTAAGTCAATCAACATTAGGTGGTTCCTAAGCAAGGGGAACCTGTACTTTCACCTACTCTAATTTGGCTCCATGAGTACGTGAAACCCACTCATTTGCAGCTTTCATGATAACACGCTGAGGGCAATAAGGTAGATCTTCTTCATCACTAAACACGTATTGATTCCTCCATTTCCATATATACCAACAGGTAAAGACAAAGACTGAACTCCTAGGTATACCTGCACTTCCCTTACTATTGTTTAGCAGGTTACAAGAGAGCCACACTTGCATATCAGTGTGGAAAAATTGAGGGGTTTGCATAGGGGGTAAGACATATTTCCAAACCTCCTTAGCTCTTGGGCAATCTCTAAGGAGATGGATAACTGATTCAATACCACATCCACAACTTTTACACGAAGCATCCACAGTGAGCTGTCGCTTAGCCCTCTGTTCATTCGATAAAATCTTTCCATGATACATCAACCAGCAAAAGAACTTCAATTTAGGGGGAACTGTCAATTTCCATAAACTCCCATAAGGGGTCACTCCAATCTTGCCTAAAGAATAACATATCATAAGCAGTTTTTACTGTAAACACCCCATTGGCAGTAGATTTCCAAATTTGAGTGTCTTGTAAACTATTATTGAACCCGACAGGGGTGCCAATAATTTTTTGAACCATCTCTTCACCACCAAGTTCAGTACGAAGCTTCCCCATGTCCCACCACCCATTCTTCACAAAGCTAACCACATTACAATCTAAGTTACTTGGATTTATACTACCCGTCAGAGTGCAGCAAAGGGCCCTTAGTAATCCAGTGATCCTTCCAAAATTTTATTTCTTCTCCTGTTCTAACTCTCCACATCATACGCTTACCAAGCAGAACAACCTCATACAAAATAGAGTGTAAGTGGACAAAAATAAAGAGGGACAATCATCACCTAAAAAACAACTATCTCATGTTTGGATGGCCCCCGGTCTTGTGTGAGGTCTCATGTGATCTGAATGGGAGAGAGTTGGAAAAATTGTTGGTATTCATGATTAATTTTAGAGTTAATCAAACAATCAATCAACACTTAATTACAATTTTAGTGTTAACTCTTTAGTTATTATAAAAGTGTTAGAGCATCTCCCACAATAATAGCAAATTAAACTCTTCAAATATCTATGTGACAATTTGAAAATGTTTATCTGCTCCTTCAATAATTTGTGCCCTAACATACTTTTTAATTCAATTAATGCAATATTTTGGAAAAAAAAAAGAAGAAGAAGGAAAAATACGAGAACATATGATGAAAGTCTATGTATTTATTATTTGAAAAGAAAAAAAAGAGTAGGTTTTTAGCATTGTTCAATGTAGGTTTTGTTCTTCCAAAGAAAAATATAAGGGCCCGTCTGGTAACGTTTTTGGAGAGTGTTTTCAGAGAATATTTTCAAAGAATGAAAACAAGAAAACAAATTTGCATTTTCAGGAAATGAAAATGCGTCTGGTAGATTAATTAGAAAACATCTTCAGAAAACAAAAACAATGAAAACGTGTCTGGTAGTACAATTGTTTTTCAGGTGTATTTTTTATAATTCTGATATTTTTAGAGGCTAAAATTATTATTATAAACAATGAAAAAAATTAAAGCTAAAAAACTATTTTATCTCCTTTCTTTTTTCTTTTCTTTTTTTCTTCTTTTTCTCCTTTTCTCTCTTTCCTCCTCTTTTCTTATTCTTTTCCTTCGCACGACTGTCTCTTTTTCTTCATCTTTTCTTCTTTCTTCCTAATTTCTTCTTCCTTTCCTTCCCAAGGCCATTTCTTTTTTCTCATTTTCTTCCTCTTTTCTTCTTCCTTTCCTTCCCAGGCCGCACCCACTCCTCCTTCCTTCCATGGCATGAATCTCATACACCCACCCATCTCTCTCTCTCTCTCTCTCTCTCTCTCTCTCTCTCTCTCTCTCTCTCTCTCTCTCTCTCTCTCTCTCTCTCTCTCTCTCTCTCTCTCTCTCTCTCTCTCTCTCTCTCTCTCTCTCTCTCTCTCTCTCTCTCTCTCTCTCTCTCTCTCTCTCTCTCTCTCTCTCTCTCTCTCTCTCTCTCTCTCTCTCTCTCTCTCTCTCTCTCTCTCTCTCTCTCTCTCTCTCTCTCTCTCTCTCTCTCTCTCTCTCTCTCTCTCTCTCTCTCTCTCTCTCTCTCTCTCTCTCTCTCTCTCTCTCTCTCTCTCTCTCTCTCTCTCTCTCTCTCTCTCTCTCTCTCTCTCTCTCTCTCTCTCTCTCTCTCTCTCTCTCTCTCTCTCTCTCTCTCTCTCTCTCTCTCTCTCTCTCTCTCTCTCTCTCTCTCTCTCTCTCTCTCTCTCTCTCTCTCTCTCTCTCTCTCTCTCTCTCTCTCTCTCTCTCTCTCTCTCTCTCTCTCTCTCTCTCTCTCTCTCTCTCTCTCTCTCTTTTTCTAGGAGAACAAAAACAACTTTTTTTTGTTTTGTAGAAGTAAACGTGAAGTTGGTTTCATTTTATGAAAACATTTTCAATGTTTTCTGTTTTTGCCTACCGAACACGTTTTTGCTTTGTTTTTGTTTTTTGAAAATGAAAATAAGCCTCTAAAACGTAAACGAACAGGGCCTAAATGTTTTGAATAGCCCAAGGTCAACTTGGGAGAAAGAGAAAGGGGTTGCAGTTTTGGTGATTAAGTTTAACAAGTCTGTTGGAGGGAGTTTTGCTATATGAGTCACCTATTTTAGCATTCCAAAGCTATTGAAGAGGCTATTGGAGATGCTCTTATACTTTTGGCTTAAATCTTAAATAATCCATTTAATTTATATGATCAAAATTAAGGCACATATGTTAAATATATTAATTAACGCTAGAATTGGTGGACACTAAAATTGCTAGACCAAAAGGAAATATTGTTGTGAAATTATTGCAAGCATACAATCTGCATAAGTAATATAGAGATAAATGAAGTGTCGTTCCCACGAAGACTATAATTTCCTTTTAAGTACCAATTATGATTACTTTAGAAGTTTATTTGAACAATTAATTAATGAGAGTGATTGATTTATTAAACTAAACTAAAATAAATATAAAAAACAACAATTTAATTAACGGTGAAAAATCAAGATGATGAGACACTAGAGCATTCGATTTCACTATAACCAATCCCACTTAATTTTTACAGCCAACTAACCCTAATTACTACCCATGTTGACACTTGGTTTCTTCTAATTCATTCGATATCCCCTCTCGGGCTCAACCAAAAGTATTCTCAATTAACAACCCATTCTCTCTCGAGAAACGGATTTAGAAAATCAAGACCCATTAAGTTCTATGAAAACCTGCAAGAAAATTCCATGAGTCATGTTAGTCCCTCTCGAGCACTCATTTAAGACATGGTATTTGTTACGAGAAGCAAACACCAAACATCTCTACTCGATCTTCGTTTGGATCATCAATTAAATATTAGCTAGATATTTAAGGCATTAAGAATAGTAACAAATACTCAACATGAAGTAGTAATCATAAATTAATATAACTATAAAAATCAAGTATTCATGGCTAGGCTATATCGTAGCACTAGCAAGAGAAATTAGTTCATGACAAAAGAAAGATAAACAAAAGAATTGTTGTCATAAAACCGATTTGGCAGATGTATTTGATCTTTAGATTCTCCACAGCAACACCTTCGTAAGCTCCAAAAGCATCGTGGCTGCAAACTCTTGGCTCTCTCTGATATATTTGTGGGTGTATGAAAGTTGTATATGGTAAGAAGATGGTATATAAAGAGAGCTTAGGGTGACCTTATATAGTGTAAAACAACTAAACCCTACTCTAAAATGGTCTGGAAGAATCTCCTAGAGCAAAACAAAATCCCAAATAATTAAGGAAACAAACTAGGAAAGAATCCTTCTTTGACTTGGAAACATATCAGTCAATTAGCACGCATATTTTGGGGTCTTTCCACTTCCTAGAAAATTCTAAAAGACATATGAGAAATGTAGTTGATCTCTAAGCTTTCCAAGCATATATCACACGTCACTAGGAAAAATCAGAAAGGTCTTCAAATCTACAATCCTCCATAGTAGTGCAGTTTTGACAGGATTTCAACTTTGGTTGTCTTGACTTGCAAGTCTGAAGCATTTAGCTTGGTAGAAAATTATGAAATTTTGAAACAATGATCTTAAATGTCTTAGCTTTCTTTTCCATTGGCCTTGTGCTAAAATTCATTCGAAAATTCAATTTTCAGTCAGAACCCCTCCAAGAGCGCAGAATAGCTGAAAATAAGGAAAGTAAAGTAATAATACTATTTTTAATTAACTTTCTCTACAAAAATAAAAAAAAAGAGGTATACAAATATAGGAAATAATGCACTTATCAAATATCATTACAGTAATGATTAATATTTATTGTGAGCTCACACATGATGGAATAACGATCTATACTTATATAATGAACAAAACAATTATTCTAATTTTATTGAACTTTGAATATGTATATTTTCCAATTATGTACTAATTAGTACACACTTTAGTTGAGGTAACTACTGTATGGTTTTCCATGAAACAAAATCGAGCTGATAGTTGAGTAGGTCACGTTCATTTATTGACCCCCTAAAACCCGTAAGAGCATCTCCAGCGCAGGAGAAGAACCGGGCAAAAGGCCCCCCTTGCAAGCCCAAGCAGCTCCAGCGCTGCAGCCTGCAGCCTGGTTTGGCGTGGGTCCCACCAGCCCGGGCAAGCCCAAGGGCAGGTTTTGCCTGGGCTTCAAACCGAGTTTTGTGACGTCATGCTGACGTCACGCTGACGTCAGCGACCAAAAAAATATTTTAAAAAATTCAAAAAATATCCAAAAAATTTTCAAATTTTTTTTTTTAAATACCAAAAAATTATAGATGCTTTCCCTATAAATACATAACAATTTTATTTACTTTCTAAATTGTTTATATTTTGTTGCATAATATTTTTTTCCTTTCTTGCCTTAGACTTGCCCTAGACTTAGCCCTTGTGGGTGGAACCACAAATGCAAAGGCTGACACTATTCACGTGAATAGTGGCAGCCCTTGCTTGCCATTGCCTTAGACTTAGCCCTTGTGGGTGGAGATGCTCTAACAACCACTCTTAATTTTCTAGTTATGCACTCGTAAACTGGTACCTTGGTTTCCTTCAACATCTCAAGAGGCTTCACCTTAAATGGAGGTTTGTAATGTTGAAAAAGAGGATTATAATTAATTAATCAAATATCATCATATGTGTGTGTATATATATATATTTTAATTGAGAGATCTCTTAAACAAAGCTTATTTGAGGGACACTCTTGTAGTGTTCACTTCGCATTGTATTTCAATAATCTAGAACAACTGAATTTTTTTTTTCCAATATTTGTCAAAATATATCATTTTTATAAATATCACTTGAATTTAAAATGTATTTTCATGAACATCGTGTTATCTATTTTGTTGCCATTTTTCCCCCTTGACCATCCTGTACTACTTTAATTTAGTCTTCAAAGAGATATTTCCATTTTGTTTTCTTGTTTTTGGCTTTTGTGAATCTATATATATTTTTTTGCCATGGAAACTGTTTAATTAGGCGGTAGCAATAGCATATGCAATGAGGATAAATTAGTTTATAATGAGGTCAAAGTCAAAGGGATATAAATCTTGCTAATGGAATACGAAAGATAAAAGGTCAATTGATCTTGGTGGTATCGAAATCAACCGAGCAGGTTTCTGTTAAGGACTTAATCAAAGTGCATGTAATTAAAGAATAGATTTTCAATGAGGTTTTAGTTTTTTAGACTGTTCAGGCCACATCAACAAAGTACCTTTTAAATTGTCAAATGCCCACTTCGTATACTTTCCTTGATATTTAAAACAAATAATCCAAATTGAAAGTAATATTAGAGCAATTGGAATAAAGTTACATTTTCAATCAGTCAGGAATAAATAACCACTCAGGCCAACATAAGAAAACTACTCGGAGTTATGTCATGAAACAAGATCAAGAAGCACCACAGAAGAGAAGTCCAAATTCTAGTCACCCCACATCATTTCTTGCTTTCTATGGTCTGCAGCCCGCATGCAGGATATTGATTGCTCTGGCTTGCAAGTGCTATAAACTGTTGGTTTGTTTTTATTGAAAATCAAGTGGGACAACAAATTCCACCACCTTTTGTAATTTAGCCAGCAAGCAAGCAGGATATTACCTCGATGAGTTGAGTTCATGAATAATTTTGCCACCACCTTTTCTTTGAATAAATCATTGCATCAACTTTTTTTGTATGGCCAAAGGGTTCATGCTTTTAAAAGAGAGGGAAGTCTTCATGATCTACCTTTTTTTGTGTGTGGGTAAACTGGAGGGGAAAAACCCCGGACACAACAACTAAAAGGAATTAGGACAGACTAATCTAGCTTTCACTACACCAGCAATATCATCAAGGAGAAGAGAACCAATACAAGCAGGAGCTTCATCAAAATAAAGGATACCCAGGTCTAGGTTGTAACTCCAGTTTGCCAACTCGTTAGGTATTCTTCTTCATAATTTCTTTTTCTTCTTATGTCTTCATCTTTTTCTTTTTCTTCCAATTTCTTATTTGGTAGTGTCTATTTATTTGTTTGCAAAATTAATTTGGTAGTATCTGTTTATCAATTTGCTGTACTAATCTATATATTTGTAATACCCACATTTTGTGACTTCGTTTTTTATTTTTATTTTATATAAAATTAGTTTGTCTAGTTTAATATTTGCAATTAAGTAATATCTTAGCCTTATTTAATTGGCCTTCTAAAACTATCCTTCATATTTTTAGGCCATCTCCAATGGTCGGAGCTCTAAATATGGTGGATAGAGCCTTATTTAGAGCTCTGATGGAATCTTTGGGGCTCTAAAGGAATCTCTCCCACAATGGAAGGCCCTATATCCATGGCGGGCTCTCTATATTTTTTTTTATGATGTAATTTGATTTACGTCTTGTTTTCTTGTTTTTGGCTTTTGTGAATATATATTTTTTTTGTATACACCTGACGGATTGGGCAGATGGTAAAGTGGGGACAGTATCGTTGTTAGAGTGGGACCCATCGGGCAGATCCAAAAACTTCAACAAGCTGTAACCTCTACAATTAATGTGAAGATTGGTTGGAGGCTGCATTCTAAGGATCAAGGTTTGTGGGCCGGGATTTTTGAGGGAAAATATTTGAAAGGTCACTCAATTATGGATCCTTCTTTAAAACATGATTGTTCCTCAACTTGGTGAGGTATTATGTATGGGTTTGAGTTGTTGGGGAGGGGTTTGCAGTGGAGGATTGGTAATGGGGACAATGTTAGATTCTGGAAGGATTCTTGGTGTAATGATACTCCTTTGTTGCAGCAGACAAATCTTGATGGCATTGAGGATGTTAATTGTACTGTTTCTTCTTTTTCTAAGCATGGTTGGTGGGATATTGAAAAGCTTAGATGTGTTTTAAGTGATGAGTTTATTCAACACATTATTAATGTGCCAGTAGGTTTTGATAGTAGGTTGTCAGATGCTCAAGTTTGGAAGCCATCTGCTAATGGTATCTTTATAGTCAAGTCTGCTTATCATTTACTTTTTCCAAGTGAGGATTGGGTTGATCCTTTTGGGAAGATTTTGTGGAAGCTGAAGACCCCTCATAAACTGCAGATTTTTCTTTGGTTAGTTTACCAAGGTAAGGTGCTTTCCAATGATCAAAGAGCTAAGAGACAATTAACTATTGATGCTTTTTGTAAGTCTTGTGGTTGAGTTCTGGGCAGCTAGGAAGAAGTTTGGCGATGATGGAGATAGCCGCCCAAAGCCGAAGCAATTCTGATCCCATTTCATCTGTGCAGTTCAGTTTTGAAACTTGATTGCTATAGGTGAAAAGAGGAAACTTCTAGAGTGTAGTAATCTATATATTTGTAATACCCACATTTTGTGACTTCGTTTTTTATTTTTATTTTATCTAAAATTAGTTTGTCTAGTTTAATATTTACAATTAAGTAATATCTTAGCCTTATTTAATTGGCCTTCTAAAACTATCCTTCATATTTTTAGGCCATCTCCAATGGTCGGAGCTCTAAATATGGTGGATAGAGCCTTATTTAGAGCTCTGATGGAATCTTTGGGGCTCTAAAGGAATCTCTCCCACAATGGAAGGCCCTATATCCATGGCGGGCTCTCTATATTTTTTTTTATGATGTAATTTGATTTACGTGTTTTTTTTTTGTTAGCTATTTTACTTTAATGTTTATTCATGTTATGTTAGTTAGTTTGTTTTTTTTTGTGTGAACATTTCAACAACAAAAAAAGAATCATAATTTGGACAAGATTTGGAAACCAACATTTTGTTTGGTCAATTTGTAGGAATGGTGTGTAAAAATTGATAAAGATGTTGTGGTGTGTAAAAATTATGAGAGATTGGTGGGTATTTATAGGAAGAATTGAGTTGCAAATCTAAAAAATTAAAAAATTTAAAAAATTGAATATAGCCGTTTATAGTTGTATATTTTACAAAACAAAAAGGCAATCCAAAAACTTCAACAAGCTGTAACCTCTACAATTAATGTGAAGATTGGTTGGAGGCTGCATTCTAAGGATCAAGGTTTGTGGGCCGGGATTTTTGAGGGAAAATATTTGAAAGGTCACTCAATTATGGATCCTTCTTTAAAACATGATTGTTCCTCAACTTGGTGAGGTATTATGTATGGGTTTGAGTTGTTGGGGAGGGGTTTGCAGTGGAGGATTGGTAATGGGGACAATGTTAGATTCTGGAAGGATTCTTGGTGTAATGATACTCCTTTGTTGCAGCAGACAAATCTTGATGGCATTGAGGATCTTAATTGTACTGTTTCTTCTTTTTCTAAGCATGGTTGGTGGGATATTGAAAAGCTTAGATGTGTTTTAAGTGATGAGTTTAATCAACACATTATTAATGTGCCAGTAGGTTTTGATAGTAGGTTGTCAGATGCTCAAGTTTGGAAGCCATCTGCTAATGGTATCTTTATAGTCAAGTCTGCTTATCATTTACTTTTTCCAAGTGAGGATTGGGTTGATCCTTTTGGGAAGATTTTGTGGAAGCTGAAGACCCCTCATAAACTGCAGATTTTTCTTTGGTTAGTTTACCAAGGTAAGGTGCTTTCCAATGATCAAAGAGCTAAGAGACAATTAACTATTGATGCTTTTTGTAAGTCTTGTGGTTGAGTTCTGGGCAGCTAGGAAGAAGTTTGGCGATGATGGAGATAGCCGCCCAAAGCCGAAGCAATTCTGATCCCATTTCATCTGTGCAGTTCAGTTTTGAAACTTGATTGCTATAGGTGAAAAGAGGAAACTTCTAGAGTGTAGTAATCTATATATTTGTAATACCCACATTTTGTGACTTCGTTTTTTATTTTTATTTTATCTAAAATTAGTTTGTCTAGTTTAATATTTACAATTAAGTAATATCTTAGCCTTATTTAATTGGCCTTCTAAAACT
>NW_018921318.1:32874-50171 GCF_002207925.1 Prunus avium
TATGACTTCGCTCTCTCCTCCTGTGTATAAGCCCAAATCCCTTACCACCATCTGTGTCTGTGTTTCTCTTCTTTCACCTTCCTTCCTCCACCCCAAAACACTGCAAAAAAATAAAATAATTATTAAACGGGTCATCGACGACTTATGGGAAATTGGCGTTAAAACATATGATATATCTACAAAGCATAATGTTCAAATGCGAGCTGCAATCATGTGGACTATTAACGACTATCCTGCATATGCTTATATGTCAGGTTGGAGTACACAAGGAAAATTGGCTTGCCCATGTTGTGGGTCCAATACCTCACATCTTAGTTTAAGTCATGGCTCCAAGCAATGTTATATGGGCCATCGACGTTTCTTACAATTAGATCACCCATGGCGTAATCAGAGGATGCAGTTTGATAATACAAGAGAGAAGAGGGTTGCTCTAACTAGGCCATCAGGCATTGATATGATAAATGAACTAAGTGAATTGAGAGAAATAACTCATGGTAAGAATGGAACAAAGCAACGATAGCTGGGTTTGGACAGACTCACAATTGGAAGAAACATAGTATCTTTTTCAAATTGCCTTATTGGAAAACTCTTTTGTTACGGCATAATTTGGATGTTATGCACATTGAGAAGAACGTATTTGAAAATGTGATTGGCACAGTGATGAACATTGATCGTAAGACAAAAGATTCGTTAAATGCTCGCCTTGATCTTCAAGAAATGGGTATAAGATCAAAACTTCATCCTATAGAAGAGGGTGATAAGATTATTTGGCCTAAGGCTGATTACGAGCTATCAAACGATGATAAGAAAGCTGTATTTCAATGGTTAATGAACTTAAAAGTTCCAGATGGATACTCAGCAAATATATCTCGGTGTGTAAATGCGACAGAATGCAGTATTTCAGGCATGAAAACTCATGACTGTCATGTGTTTTTAGAGAGATTAATCCCACTTGTGGTGCGAGAGTTATTACCTAGAGATGAATGTGATGCTTTAATAGAGTTTAGTTACTTTTTTTTAGAGAATTATGTGCCAAAGTATTGAGAACAGAAGATTTAGAATTGCTTGAAAATCATATTGTCATAACTCTTTGCAAGTTGGAGAAAATATTCCCTCCTGCCTTTTTCGATATCATGGTTCACTTATTTATGTGATTGAACTCATCACACTTCTCTTCTCATCATTCATTTCCCCTATCCTCAATCATCTTCATGGAGTCAAAATTGAGCCAGGTCTTCGTTTCAAAAGCATATGGGATTTGACGCTCTGAGGCCCACATAACATATAAAGCATAACTTGGTCTTTGATTTAGTTTCCCTAAATTTGTTGGTTTCCGAAATTACAATACGTTTCTTTATTGTTTTTGAGAAACTCCCCATCCTTTTTAATTAACAAAAAACAAAACAAAAAACAAATTTTATTTTACTTCAAGCAGGATGCATTAAAAAAAAACCAAACAGACAACATTTTTTTTTCTCTCTTCTTCTTTTTCATCATCTTCCTCATCTTCTTCATCATCATCTCGCCATGACGCCGTAATTGTCTAGGCCATGGGAGAAGAGTAAAAGACAAAGTAATATTAAACAAATGAAAAAGTAAAAGCTATACCCTTTCCTTTTCCTCCATTGGCCTTCCCTCTGCCTTTTTTTTTCATGAACATCGTGTTATCTATTTTGTTAGTCACAACTAAATGTCTACAATGACAAGTAAATGAGGGAAGTCATGCAATAAAATTGATTAATGTGGCAACTAAATGAAGAGATGATGAGTCATGCAATAAATATGTTACTGTTTCACTGATTATGAGTACCAGAAAAATTCTCCAAGGGTGGATTTAGATGAAAGAGTCTCCAAACAAAAACGACTTGTTGGATATCGTGACTAACTGAGCAACTAGCTAAGCAAGATGAGCCACGTGCCATATTTTGAGAGGTCATCGCCTTAGCCAAAGAAGCCTTGCCACAAGTCACAACTAGAGGTCATGTCAAGAGTCTCACATTGGAATACAAGAAGTGAAGACTCCCCATTACCTATAAAAGGAGATCACTCTCCACTTAGAAAGGGTTTCTCCCTTCTTCCCTTCTCTTTGGGTCCAACCATATGTATACTGTAAACAACCATTTTATTATAATGAGAATATCCTTCTTCGTTGATATAGCCCATTCATTAGGGTGAATCACGTATATCTGTCTTCTGTATGTTTACTTACATTCCTTCCGTCATATGTCATTACCTGCCGAAGGCATACGTGAATCCGTCGATGATACTTCTTCGTCGAAGGTACACACACCTGCTGAAGGCCCTCACCTTCACACATAATCCACCACTTTACATCTATCTAAGTTATGTCCAATTTTAAACATCAACACCACTATTCAAGAAAAACTTGGTGCCGAATTGTTTAAAGTCATGCATTGTACTTTTTCTGTGTCAAATGTCACTGTAAAATAAGGTCTATTCGTCCCAAAAAAAAAAAGTAAAATGAGGTGAGAACAAATGGTTCCAGTCACATGCAAATAACCTACAAACAATTGAACACATACAAATAACCTGCAAACAATTGAACACATACAAAGAACAAATAAATAAATGAAAACGTGACAGTTCTACACAAGGCATTGCGAATATATAGTGCTAACATATAGCTAATAGGGCGTGCCTTAAATATGTGGGTAATATTTAGAAAGAAGGGGGCTTTATTCTTGATTTACATAGACGAAAAAGTTTTTAATTTTCTCATTTGATGTGGCAAGTAGATGATGAATCATAATATATATATCAGCCTTAGATCCCCATTTGGTATCAGAGCCGTAAGCTTTGAAGGAGTCAGTTCTAAGTCTGCTACTTATCCCGCCCAAGTGGCTGGTTTAAGTCTTCTGAGTTAGCAAGTCTCCCAGTTTCTTCTAAGTCTGTTTCTTTGTTATATGATCCCTTAAGTCTTTTCTCTCAACCCGAACAGTAAGTCCTAGAGTCCAAACAGTAAGACCCAGGAGAGGCACAAGCGGTTGCGGCCTGAGAGGTGAGAGAGAGAACGATGTGAGTTCTAGATACCTTTGAGTCAGCCTTAGACGCTACCAAGAGTCTTCTACTATTGAAGTCTAGAATCAGAAACTTGTAAGTATGAGTCGCCTTCTAAGAACCAACTCAGTCAATTCTTCCAGTCTAGCCAGCTTGAGTCGAGTCTCATATATAGTAAACGAAGAACAAGTTGAGTTTGAGTCAACCAGTGAATTAAATTGTAGAGATTGGAACATCCCCAAAGTCTCTAGCAAAGAAATTTATAAGCAACAATGGTCTCTTAAGTCTTTTAAGTCAACCACCCATGTCAAGATAATTGAACAAGTTTATGCCTTAAGCAAAGAACATGAAACTTGCCAGTTACTAAATCTTGAGTCCATTAAGAAGCATAGAAAAGAAGGAAACAATTTCCTGCACATTGGCCTGGTTCAAGTTGCAGTTAAGCCCCTAACTAAGTTAGGATTAAACACCTCCATTCTCCTATGTTTAAGAGATGCCCGATTTCCAGATTTCCAGGATAGCGCCTTAGGAATCATTGAATCAAGCATGTGTAATGGTCCGATTCATTTTGACTGAGACCCATATTTTGCAGTAAGCCTAAGTGACCCACATATTGTTAAGACCTTAACTCTAAATGTTAAGACAAACGGTTATAATGTTTTGCATGGTAATCAACCTCTAGCTTTAATCTATAGGATTTACTACAAAGTCACAGGTACAAACATGAACTTTCAAGCTTTAAGTAAAAGTCCTAAAGAGCAAACTCTACTCATCCAAAGCATTGGTAGTCAAGCCAATATCAAAGTCCCTAATACGATTAAGTGGTCAGATGTTAAGTTACCAACAGATTGGTTCTTAACAACTGAAAGTCCTCTGATGCTTGTTCAACATAGTTTAAACAATTTAGACTACATTGAATAATATTTAAATGGTACAATTAAGATTAGTTTTGGTAACCAACCTCTGATGAAGTCTACGGTTCAACTTGAGCAGTTACCTACACCAAGTCAATCTTTTAAGCAACCTGCAAGACATTCCTCTGCAGAGTCCTCCTCTACAATGGAAAGGGATTTAGAAATTGAAAAAGCCTTAATTGATTACAAATTAGACACACTAAGAAAAAAAGCGCAAATAGTCCAACCCTGCTATGGCAAAGACCCCGTGGAAGAAAAACCTAAGTCCCCTGAGTCTTTAACTCAGACAGATTTTGAAGGTTCCACCTTGAAGTCGACAATCAATTAAGAACCTTGACCAAACCTTTTCTTATTAAGTGGTCTAAGTTAGAAACCCATTTTCAAGCTCCCTAGAATGCAATTAGAAAAGCCAGGTATCATGCAGCTTTCCCCAAAGACCAACGAAAAGAAATTTTCAATGAATGAAAAGATTTCATGAAAAACACCAAGTCAGCCTTTTACCTTGATTATGTAGAAAGTCATTACATGAGTCAAATGTTAACAACTTTAACACAAGAAAAATGGGAAAAAGAAGATGCCACTAAAGTCATTTCTACCCACCCTCCGGTCGAAACAATAGTAATAAGTCACAAGAATGCCAGAGTAGTTGCCAGTCCGTATAAAGTTACTGACCCTAAGGATAGCGACAAAAGAATTATTGAGCAGAATAATTACACCAATCAAAGCCTAATAGTAATAGGAAAACAATTAGACAAGATTGACACAAAAGTTGATAGATTAGCTCCCCAGGAAATTTCCCTTAAGCCTAAGAAAGAAAAACCCTTAGTCCAATTCCAAGATCTAAAGCCTAATTATGTGCTCAAACAGAGCCCAACTTTGAGAAAGATAGAAGACATGCTCAATATATTAACTCCAGTTAAGAAAAAGCTTGAACTAGACCCAGAATCCTCAGGAGTTAAAGTCAGACAATTTGAAGTTAATTCGTCTGATAATGAGTCAACCATGTCTTTAGAATCTGTCTCTAATCCTAAGTCTGACACTAGTAGCATCTCTAAGATTGAAAAAGCCTTTAAGAACTTTGATTTAAGAGAAACCCAAAATCTTAAGCTAAGCCGACTACGAGGAAAAGTTAATCCAACAAATCTTACAAAAAACTGGTACCCTAAGCCTACACCTCCCGATCTTCAATTCGAAGAAAGAACCCAAAACCAATTTTCTGTGTCCTCTGATAAACTATACGAGTGGAATATCGATGGTTATCCGAGCAAGAAATCATCAATAAGCTCCAACATATGTCTATGGTTGCCAATAGTTACATTTCTAACCATAACCTACGCTAATATGAGATAGTTCCTCTGTTAGAAACTGGTTTTACTGGAACACTTCGTTCTTGGTGGGATAAGCATTTAACAGAAACAACTAAGTCTGAGATCATCCATGCCCTTAAGCTTAACCCATATGGCTACCCTATTTTTGATCAAAGCATAGGAGCCGGTATTGAAGATGGAGTTAACACTCTACTTTATACCATAATTGAGCATTTTATTGGTACCCCCAGTAACACAACTGCTAGAATTCATGATCAACTAAGCAACCTCAGATGCCCTAAATTAAGTGATTTCAGATGGTACAAAGATGTTTTATCTCCAGAGTTATGCTTAGAAATGATAGTAACCAAGCCTTTTGGAAAGAAAAGTTTATTAACGGTCTTCCCAACCTATTTGCCCATAAGATTCGAACAGTCTTAAGTAATGAGTCTGGTCAGATAAACTGTGATGAGTTAACCTACGGTAATATTATTAGCACAATTAACCAAGTAGGTATGAAAATGTGTGTTGATTTGAAAATAAGTAAGTTTGTCTAAGCTGCTAGAAATAATGCCAAATATGAGCTAGGAAACTTTTGTGAACAGTATGGTCTAGCACCTTTACCACCGTCTAGACTAAAGAAGAAATGCCATGATAAGCGTTTCCGTAAAAGCCAATATTATTCTCGAAGAAGAAATTCTTTCAAGGATAATAATGAGTTCTATAGCAAAAGAAAGTTTTTCCCCTAGCCAAAATGGTCAAAAGATTCCTGACAAAACAAAAGAAAAGGTCACTCTAGGAGAGAGTCCGACAAAAGAAAAGTGAAGTGTTTCAAATGCAAAAGATTCAGACACTATGCTAATGAGTGTAATGTGAAAGATATGATTAAACAATTAAAGCTAGCATCCGAAGATGAAGCCAAATTAATTAAAGTCCTTGAGCTAGATAATTCTGAGTCTGACCCAATGTCTCAAACCAGCTCAGATGCCTCCAGTTCTGAAAATTCCCAATCTAGTTCACCTACCATCCAACTAGGATGTAAAGATAAGTGTTGTAAGGTCTTAAGCAAATGTGTTTGTGTTCTCACTAAATAGGAAGAACAAGAAGAATTATTAATTGATTTAATAAGCAAGGTCGAAAACCCAGAGTTAAAGTCTGAATATTTGAAAAAATTTAGAAAAGTCATAAGCCTTGAAGATTCTAGTTCACACACACCCCCTAAGATAAGTCTTACTACCACCTTGGAACGATTTAGTAAGAAGAAAGAAGTCACCCTTCAGGATTTGCAACTAGAAGTCAAAAATGTGAAAAAAGAGTTAGTTGAACTTAAGCAAATTAGCCAAAAGTTACAGTCTAAAAACTATGAGATTAAGCAAGACTTAATAAGCCTTATGGACTCACTAAATAGGAAGAACAAGAAGAATTATTAATTGATTTAATAAGCAAGGTCGAAAACCCAGAGTTAAAGTCTGAATATTTGAAAAAATTTAGAAAAGTCATAAGCCTTGAAGATTCTAGTTCACACACACCCCCTAAGATAAGTCTTACTACCACCTTGGAACGATTTAGTAAGAAGAAAGAAGTCACCCTTCAGGATTTGCAACTAGAAGTCAAAAATGTGAAAAAAGAGTTAGTTGAACTTAAGCAAATTAGCCAAAAGTTACAGTCTGAAAACTATGAAATTAAGCAGGACTTAATAAGTCTTATGGAGAAATTCGAGCCAAAAGCCCAACCTGAGTCTGAACTAGAATCCTCTGAAACTAAGTCTGAAACCGAGAAAGAATTTGAGCCCCCAGATAATGATGCCAAAGTAGTAAAACTAATTAAGCATATTAATTTCAGAAAATGGTATGCAAAAGTTAGTATTTTCATTAATGATTTTAAGTTAACCACAGTTGCCTTATTTGATTCAGGAGCCGACCTTAACTGCATTCAGGAAGGTTTAGTTCCCACTAAGTTTTACCATAAATCCAAAGAAACGTTAGGTATAGCGTCTGGTAAGCCCTTACAATTAAATTTTGAATTACCCAAAGCCCATGTCTGCCAAAATAAGATTTGTTTTAAGACGTCCTTTGTCCTGATCAGAAATATCACGGATGAAGTTATTTTAATATTACCCTTTATTTCTCTGCTTTACCCCTTTTAGGTAGAGTATGATGGAGTCACGTCTAGTCACCTCGGTGAAAAAGTAAAGTTTGAATTTTTAACTAAGCCTGAGTTACACAACCTTAAGTCCCTCCAAAAGTCTACAGTTTCTAAGTCTGTTTGCCTAATCCAAAGTAAAAGCAAACAAGTTAAATTTTTAAAAGAAGAAATCAGGTTCAAATGTGTAGAACAACAGTTAGCCGATAAGGTTCTACAGTCCCAAATCATTAAGTTTGAAGAAAATTTGAAAAAAGAGGTTTGTTCTGATTTGCCCAATGCTTTCTGGCACTGAAAGCAGCATGTTGTTACTTTACCTTATGTCAAGTCCTTTAGTGAAATGTAGATTTCCACTCAAGCCAGACCCATCCAGATGAGCCAAGAATTAATGGAATATATATATAATGTGTGTGTATGTGTATTCTGTTTGCCTGACTTATGATGTATTTTATTTTGGTTTTCTAACTTTCCCATACAGAGCAGATTTCACACACATACCCCACAATGCAAAACATATATGCTTACAAATATACTCCTCATGTTTGAATTGGTATTTCAAGTACATCACTTTTGAACACACAACAGACAAAAAAAACTGCTATGAATTGATAAAATTGATATTGGACACACCTTCAGTGTAAGTTTTTGTTTTTTTGTTTTTAAAGTACAAGTAAGGAATGAAGGTTCGAACATGAAACCACTAGTCAGCAAGTCAAGGTCTTTTTCCACTGGATTGGACCGATTGGCATATAAGTTTACAATAAACTTATAAATGAAAAGTTGAATAAGAGGGAAATTAACTGAAGCATGTAAGAGCAAACTTTCAATGCCTGATGAGGCAAAGTTTAGAGAGAAGAGAGAGCATCACCCATTATCTTATGACAATTATCCTCCCAAAGTCAAGATTCACATCCTCCCAAGTCTTCAATGTTTGTCTACATTTGTGGGGAAACTGCCAACATTGAAATAATACCTCAAATTTACTGCCTTCATTGAATGTGGAAGACCAATAAACAGGCCTACTCTATCAACCACCAGGATTCTTAGCTCTATGTCCTTTTTCACAAACTAAAAGACAGTTCCATTTTTTCAAACTCAGACTTTTAAGTAACCCACAGTTCACTATCAGAGCCTGGACAGCAGAAAAGTGGAGATGATTGATGGCAATGAACAGTCAGTCCTTAACCTCAAGTTGGGGCTAGCTTGTGATTGTGCAACATGAAAATTTAACAAACTTTCAGGTTATATAAATGATGTGACAACAATGTCCTTTTTTTTGGGTCAAGATGTGGCAACCTTAACGTTCCTGTATATGTAGATAGATTAATGGGTACTCATAATTTAATTCATTATGCACAAGTTGAGATTGACGGCGTCGTTGTGAGAGTATAAACGTTCGAAGACTATAAAATTCAAATCCAAAGTGAGGGACTAAAATAAGAATTGAGTAATAGTACTGTGCCTACATGAGTTTCGAACTTCAAATGCACATGAAAATAATTAAAACATCCATCGGATTTTGTTATTTCTCTCTAAAAAATGGTGATTTGCAGATGCTGTGAGGCACGTCTCAATGCATACAGTTTCTCAGCTACACTTCGGTACACTGCAGGGTTTCCATGGTTGCTGATTTCCCTTGAGGTAACCACAGTAAGCTTCTGCATGACACGACCATGGAGGACCAGATAGGCCAGCAAATAGAACTCATTTGGTGTCCCCTTGAAGCCCTTGATCTCCACCTCTCTCAGAGTTCGGATTATGCACGAGTTAACTATCGGGTTTTCGATCCAAACATCACAACGGTTGAGTTCATGAAATGGAGCCTCATCTTCCTTCAAGATATAATTTTGATGACATAAGTTAATTAAAAGACTAATTACTAATTAATTAATGAGTTAGATATACCCACATGGAGAAAAATTGTCCCGAGGCGTATGTCGATGGTGAGAGTCTCCAATAGAGGACAACTAGTCAAGAAAAACTTGATCCCCTTTTGTTCATTGAAATGCATTGCAGTCTTTAAGGTCAAGTCTGTGACGCTCAAACGCGGTTCCATACCAATTGGCTCCGGTCCCATGGTAACAGCCTGCAAACAATCAACACATAATAATTAATAAGAACAAATTATAACGATGAAAAACTCGTTATGTAAACCTGAAAATGAAATGGTTATGAATGGTGAAATTGAGTACCTGAAGCGTGTAACTGCACACAGTCAAAGCCCTCGAAGGGTAAACTTCACACAGGAGGTCATAGAGAAGATAACCACTATCTTCATCACATATAGAAGCAAGACCAAAATCAAGGTCAACTTCTTCCAAGCCTCCAGCTGTGTTCACATCAAATATGGGCACAAAGCCAGCAAACCTCAAATATTTTAGGTTTGGTGCTTCAATTGAAATCCTCTGATAACCCGAACACATGCACCTATCGACAACCAAAGAGGTTAGCTTTAAGTCCTGTCCACAGACGTCAACGCTGTTCATGTTCCAACACTGCTTTAGGTTTAGACTGTCAAGCAGCCCGCAGTTAACTAACAGAGCCTTGACAGTTGAAGCCATAAGTTCAACCCAAGCCAACGAAACATGTTTAAGGAACCTAAAGTTCTTGAACTCAGAGACAACAAAATTGCAGGAAGAAAGAGTTAAAGACTCAAGAACATGATGACTGTAGACCTGGGAAGGCAGATCAAACGACACCGGATGAGGGTTGTCGCCAGGATCAGATAAATCCCAGGTAGGTTCAGAGAAATCAAGCCCCATGTGTTTGACATGGCGAGCAAGAGAAAACTTGAGACAGTTTTCGACGAAGACTTGGGAGTTTCTAGGGTGAGAAAATGTGAGAGAAAACTTATCTATGTTGTCTTCTTGGTAGTTTGCAATCCATTGCTGCGCAAAATCAATGAAAAGTTGTCTCTGAATTTCTCTACTTGCATCGACGTTCGCATAGAAATGCTCGTTGAACTCGATGTTTGCGGTTGAACGCCAAAGGTGACGCCAACGGGTGGATAAAACGGAGGTTCTTATGGCTTCTTTGAAGGACAAAAGTGAGATTATGATGAGAAGGAGAGGCTCAGGCAAAGATGAGAGCCGGTCCATGTTTGTCTCTGTGTTTGTGCTAAAGAAGAATCTTGTTTTTATAGAGGACGAAGAGCGGTTACATACAGGCACAACGTTTCACTTGTGTTGTGTCACTAGGTGCGATTTTTATGGGAAAAAAATGAAAAAGAAAAATAGAGTTATTTCTAGAAAAATTAGATTCTAAAAGCTTTTTTCAAATTTTTCGTTACATGTGGGGGAATGCATGACAAATTGATTTTATCTTAATTACATGTGTACTTGACACCAAAGAAAAATAAGCAACCAATTTTCACGATACAAAGAAAAAAAAAGTATTTAGAATTCTTTTTGGTGTATGTATAATAGCAATATTGTAAAGATAAACAATTTATTTAACTAATTATTTAAATTTTGATGTGTTCTACCATCCGTTTTCATCAATTAATATGAAAAGAGATTTAGTTAGGCAACGGTGTAAAAAGAAATCTATAGCACGCCGTCAAATTAATTAACAAATTTAACTAACTGCTTTCGCGCTAAAGCACTAAACACGTAAATACAAAAATCCACATACTTCTTTTGGCAGCGATACAATCCGGTAA
This sequence comes from Prunus avium, assembly GCF_002207925.1. Next base: position 43,917 of record NW_018921318.1, read on the forward strand.
TGCTAGGCTTATTACATTTATCTACCATATTGTGAACCATTTCTATAATAAAAGTGGAGCCCATCAATATAATGAGGCGCACCTCTATTAGAGAGGTGATACACAATGTGATATGCCTAACATTTTCCGTATTCCAAACATATGCAAGATCTTTGGCACTCTTGTCATGACCAATAGGAGAGAGATTATATTTGTTTCACGGTAATTAATGTCATTTGTAAGTGAATCAAGTTTCAAGACGGTCTAATAAGGCATAACATTTCTTCATACTAATACTTGATTTCCACCTAAATTAGGGTACTTACTTGTTTCGGTTCGAAGTGATTTATAAATTACAACAACTCTGGGCCGTACTTGGAGATTTTGGACCTGACAAGTCCTGTCCATTAGGACCTACCCAAGCAAAAAAGAACTTACCTATTCGTTTTTGTGGTGGCACGTCACAAACTTTGGAAGTATATTTTCTTCCAAATACAACAACATATATACCTATGACACACAGAGGTACTATATTGTGCTCAACACTATTGTCTGCTTCTGACTAATTTTACCCCATGAATAATTACAGTGATTTATTTAAGAGTTTGAAAATTCCATTATTTTATGTACTAGCCCCTAGGTGCCAATGGGTTTTTATTTATTTATTTAGAATTAGATCATGGGTAGTTGTGTTCCATAAAAATAGGATTCATTATCTGATTTTGTTTTTAATTATAACAAAAATTAATATAAAAAAGTGTGAATTTACCATATTATCCTCATTTAATAAATAATTTCAATTCTTAATGTTTGTATTAACCAATGACATTTTCTAATATTTTGAATGTTTTACCATTCTCTACATTTTACTTTAAATACGTAGATAACAGTGAAAAAAAATATTTGTCAAAGAACAAAACACATACATGTAGTCTATTCAAATGGATTCACGTTAATAAAAAGTGGGTCCTATTGTTAATTTTTAATCTTTCTTTTATGGTGGAGCACAATATGAGACAGAAAACATCGGTCAATAAAGCACGGTAGGTCACTTAAAGTTTCAGGGGTCAATATGTAATTTGATCATAATTTTAAGGGATGCTTATAACAATTAAGCCTTAAACAATTAAAGAAAAAACTTCAACTCTGACATCAGATGCATTTAAACTATGTACAAGCTCTTTACTAGTCCATAGAGGATATCCGATACATAAATTTATCAATTATTTTAGATCATCTAACTATTCTCCTTAAACGTTTGATAATAAAATCAACACTCTACATGTTTCAGCTTTTCAGATGACTCAGGTCATTGGGGAAGTTTTACTCATGTCTACCATATTATTGTTGGGTTGCTCTCTTTACCGTCTATGTCCTTTAGACCGAATATGCGGAGAAGGTATAGTACCACTCGAACAAGTGAAACTTCCCTTAATGTCATTTGTAAGTGAATCAAGTTTCAAGACGGTCTAATAAGGCATAACATTTCTTCGTGCTCATACTTGATTTCCACCTAAATTAGGGTAGTTACTTGTTTCAGTTGGAAGTGATTTATAAATTATAACAACTCTGGGCCGTACTTGGAGCTTTTGGACCTGACAAGTCCTGTCCATTAGAACTACCCAAGCAAAAAAACACTTACCTATTCGTTTTTGTGGTGGCACGTCACAAACTTTGAGAGTATATTTTCTGTACCCTTGACAAAAAAAAATACAAAATATGTTCCTATGACACACAGAGGTACTATATTGCGCTCAACACTATTGTCTGCTTTCTTTCATAGACACCAAATGTGAAACCCCAAATGAAGAGCATATCTAACTAATTTTACCCCATGAATAATTACATTGATTTATTTTATGTACTAGCCCTCGAGTGCCAATTGGTTTTTTTTTTTTAATTTTAGAATTAGATAAGAGTAACCACTTTATATGGCAGTTGATATGGTCATACTATGTCAATTAATGAATATTGCCATGTAGATTTTACTTTTATTTTCTTTATTTTAATAATCCTTAAAAACAACAAGATTGAAATGGATTCACGTTAATCAAAAGTGGGTCCTATTGTTAATTTTTAACCTTTTTCGATGGTGAAGCACAATATAAGACAGAAAACATTAGAGCATGGTAGGTCACTTAAAGTTTCAGGGGTCCAGTGTGTAATTTGATTACAGTTTCAAGGAATTCTTATAACAATTAAGCCTTAAACAAATAAAGAAAAAACTTGTGCTTTTCCCAGGCAAGTAGGCGTAGACCTAATGATGCCTGTAATGCGTGCAACACGTTGAAAATGCCATACTTTGGAGGTGACATGAAATGAGGAAATGAGGAGAAACTGAATCAAAATTAATGTGATGGGATATTGGGCAACTTGTAGCTTGACTTTGTGCAGTGGGACTTTGATGAGCTAGAGGATTGATTGGTGAACTTCATATTTTAGAGATCACTCAGGAGATAGAGAGGAATAATTGAATCATTACAAAAGCAACTTTCTTTTCCAGTCTCTTTTTTTGACCCCAAAAAACTGCTTTTGGTATTGAGGAGGATCCCAAGTACCCATCAATGGAAAATTCAATTTTGTCGACACTACTCATTTTTATATAGCATCCAATTCTGTTAAAAAAATATTCATTTTTAAAATAGTTTAAATCATATTATTATTTTTCTTACAAGCGATTAAAAAATTGAACATAATCATTTTTGTGCGCCCATAGAGGATATCCGATACATAAATTTATCCATTATTTTAGATAATCTAACATGCTATAAATGCAAAACTAATGTCACCAAACATCAACTCCATGATTTGATAGAAAGCACCAATATTTCACTAATGAAAATACAACAAAAGAAATAGTTCGCATTAGTCATTCATTACTACATCTGCTCATGTATTAGTCGTTGTCCAAATCTTAATTTGATTTAGACATCTTCGACCTTTCAGAAAACAAGTGATTCTTGGGCAGGGACTCACTCCAATAATGAAGGGCTGTTGCCGTATGAGACAGTCCCTACACAAGAATTCTCCTCCAAAACACACGAAGTATTCCTATAACTAGAGGCATACAAACAACAGGTTGATCAAGTCATTCGTCATTTAAAGAACCGTGAAGAGCAGATTTTGCGAAGCACTTTCGATCATAAGCGCTTGTTTGGCAATATTCCGATAAACTGTTGGGTTTCCGCGATTGCTCATTTCCCCCGAAGTAATCACAGTAAGCTTTTCCATGACACGGCCATAGGTGACCAGATAGTTCAGCACGTAAATCTCATTAGGCGTCCCCTTGAAACCCTTGATCTCAACCTCTCTCAAAGTGTGAGTCACGCACAAGAAAACTACTGGATGGCGGATCCACAGTTCATGAGGATCCAGTCCACTATATGGAGCTTCATATTCCTGAAGAAGAGATCAATGTATATATGTAACTTGCAGTTCATTAAAAGACTACGTACTTTGTAATTAAAATTTAAAGATTACCCACATCATGAAAAATTCTGCCGGGGCCTAATTGGATCTCAAGAGTTTCCAAATGAGGACAGCTATTCAAGAAATATCGGATGCCGACTTGTTCATAGTCATGCATTGCTGTTTTCAATGTCAAGTGTGTAACGGGAAAAGACGGCTCCATACCAATGAAATCCTCTCCCATGCTAACAACCTGCACACAAATAATTATTAGTTAGGACGACGTCAAGCTTGTAAATGCATGCAATTTATAGCAGATTTTCATGGAGATTATTTTTAATTATTTTTTTTTTTTTTGCTTACTTGATGTGAGAGTTAAATGTGGATGTACAAAATATCAATACTCAGAGAGTCACGGCAGATTAGTGGTGGGTACAGTTCGGTTTTATTCGGTTCAGTCGCAATTGATGTAATGTATAAAGTTATAAGAATTAATCTAGTCACGTGTAAACATGAAACGTGATAAATAAGTAACTAAAAGATCTTCTAGAGACGTCTAGTTTACGAGATAACAACATAATTAACACTAAAGCAGATTGATTACACTAATCAACAACATGCATATACGCCTACGGAAATATAAACACCTGATACATTAAACTCAAGACACTTTCCTTTTCTGTTCTCCACCACACACAAAAAGCGCAGCACAAGTGTATGATAAAAGGTCCCAAATAGCCAAACGTTAAAGTGAGATCCAAAGTTGCAGAGGGAAATTGAGTACCTGAAGTATGTAGGTGCAAACAGTCAATGCCCTCATGGGGAAGACTTCAAAGAAGAGCTGATAGAGGCGATCAGCCATGGAACAACTGCACACAGACTCAAGCCCAAAGTCAAGCTCCACCTCATCCAAGCCTCTATTATTTCTGGATATATCAAATCTTGGCAGGGTCCCAGTGTACCTCAAGCAACTCAGATTTGGTGCCTCAACTGCAAAGCAAGGATAATAAAACCTGCACTTATAAACCACCAAAGTTTTCAGCTTTAAGCCCCTTCCACCAACACGAAGGAAGTTCTCCATGCTCCAACAGTGTTTCAGGCTCAAACTCTCAAGACACCCACAGTTCACAAGCAAAGCCTTGAAAGTGCATGCTCCCACTTCAACCCAACCCAACGAAACTTGTTTAAGCAACCCAAAATTCTTGAACCCAGAAGGATTAAACTTGCAAGAAAACAGAGTCAGAGATTCAAGAACTTGTTCATGGCCATAAACAGAGAGAGGCAAATCATACGACGTCGGATCGGCAGGACCTTCAAAGTCATCTTCATTCCATGTGGGGTCAGAAAAATCAAGCACCAGGTGTTTGACGTTGCGCGCAAGAGAAAAGGTGATGCAATTTTCCACGACCATTTGGGAATTTCTCGGCTGAGAGAGTGCGAGAGAGAATTTGCTTATAGTGGCTTGTTGGTAGTTTGCGATCCAGTGCCGCACAAAATCAAGGAAGACTTGTCTCTGCACCTCTCTACTTGCGTCGACGTTGATGAAGAAACGCGCGTTGAAGTCGATGGTTTGGGTGGAACGCCAAAGGTGGCGCCAACGCTTGGAGAGAAGAGAGGTTCTTGCTGCTTCTTTGAAGGGCAAGAAGGAGATTATTGTGACGAGGAGGGGCTCGGGTAAATTTGAGAAGCTGTCCATGTTTGTGTGTGGGATGGGATTGGATTGAGAGAAGTAGCAGGGACGGGTTGTAGAAGAAAGAATTGTGGAGGCACAGGCACCGTTTTGGGGGTGGTGGTGGGGGGTTGGCGAAACAGTTCGTGTTTCGTTTTCTTTCATTTTCCTAAACGTGGGGAAGAGGCGGTTACAGGGCACACAAGCGTTTTTCTTTTTGATAAGGGCACACAACAATTTTCTTTTTGATAAAGTCACACACACAATAAATTGATCGAAATTAACAGGTGTTAATGACAGGTGTCTGTTGATGTGACAATGTTTTTTTTTCTCTCATTGGGTTGCAGAGGAGATGATGTCTTGAAGAAGATGATGTTGCCCTAGCTAATGCCTCAGTTTATAACCTATTTGTTTCGCAAATTGAGGGCATGTTTACGTATCAGTAATGGGTATGGGAGGAAAGGGAATGATTTCCATTCCTGACTTCCCTTGTGTTTACTTGCAATCAGGAATGAAAAAATAAGTGGGCCCCACCTCAAAATCCGTAATCACATCCCCTCAAAACTGGGTATCAGATCACCTAGGGGGGAGTAGTCGATACGATTCCCATTCCTATTTTATCTTAATAACTTCCAAAAATACCTTGACTACTTTACCATAATTCCAAAAAACCCCAAACCCTAAATTAAAAAAAAAAACTCACGCCAAGAAGTTCCAAGACGCTCCAACTTCTTTTTCACATTATCGTTGCAGACACAACCTCCCATAAGCAGCAGCAACGCCTTGTGCTATGTAAATCATTCTATCTATCTATCTTCTTCTTCTATCTTCTATCTTCACATTCATCACAAAACAATTATATATCTGTTTTTTGGTAGTATGAAGATTATGTATTTAATCGTATGAAGATTATGCAGGTTATTATTGTTTGATTGTTTACTAGTTACGTAGGTGAAAGATATATATTTATTGGAGTTTATTTTTTTCGTTTGAAATTGGCTCTTGACAAAGGTGTTATTAACATTATCATTGAACTGGCCTCTTACTAGTTTGCTACCGGTTTAGTTTGGTCTCCTTAGCCAATTTGAGAATTATATATGTGCTGTGGTGAAAATGTGCAGGGCATTTTAGTAATCAAATTAATTTGGATTCTGATTCATGAAAATTAGTAAACAATAACAATGGGAATCAACACCATT
>NW_018921318.1:59581-96300 GCF_002207925.1 Prunus avium
GATACATGAGTAACAACTTCTTTAAAGAATGGAATCCGAAGTCTATGTGGAACACGAACCTTTTCACTTGAGAGTTGAGTTTTGATTTCTTGAAATTGATGTTCAATAGCAAGACATATTTTTTCTTTTACCTCACGAAGACCTCCAGTTGAAACTTGAAGATACCTCTTTAGTAATGCATGTGCACCTTCAACTCTTGAAGTAGCCCGATTACCAAAGTGTGCAACATCATCTGTCCATGCACTCACAAATTTTTCTTTCAATGGCAGCCAAGTACCTCTAATATAGTTCAAAACAGCTGCATTCTCCTTGTACTCATTTTCAAAATGATCCCAAGCTTTATCGAATGATGATTCATTTGGAGATTTGATTAAATCAGCCCAAGTAGATAGGAAAGCAACCCAATCAACTTCTTCTCTAAAATGAGGTTTACAATTTGCAAGAATGTTTTTCTCAATATGCCACACGCATAACAAATTACAAGCACTTGGGAATACAATGCGTATAGCATTCATTAAGGCCAATTCTCTGTCTGATATGATCACCAATGGCTGATTATGAACTCCCAAAATTTTATTGAACATTTCTAGAGCCCACACATAATCCTTCTCTTCTTCTTTTTGCATGAAGACAAAACAAGAGTAGAATGAAGTGTTGAAACTTGAAACTCCTATTATATCCAATAATGGCATCTTATACTTATTAGTTTTATAAGTGCAATCCATCAAAAAGACATGTGGGTAACTCTTACTCAATTCAATTGACATAGGATGAGCAAAGAACAAATGAGTCAAATGCCCTTCTTGGTCATACTCAATGTTATAAGAGAAACCACCTCCACCAAGTTCATCCAATAATGCTTGAATAACCGTACGTCCTGCTAGGCTCTCCTCCAAAATTTTAGCCTTCTTATTGTAAATGTTTCGGGAAATTGCTCGAAGATGAGGATTGCTCTGTCGAAGTGAAGAGAGAATTTGGCGTGGTGGTATACCAGCCATACTCATCTCTTTAATCCGCATAATTTCCTCATTTGAAAATCGACGACAATAGGGATGTCCAGACATGTCCGTTGAAGGTTCATGATTATGCAACAAACTTTTAATCTCCAACTTCCAAAATCCTTGAAGTTTCCTTTTCTTTTTGCCCCAAATTTCAAATGGACAGTTTATGAGGCGAGATGCTGATTTCTTTTTTCTTTCCTCTAGTGGAACTCTTCTACTTTTATAATTACCGCCTCTATCACAACCAAGGACAACATATTTCTCATATTTAGATCTTCTAATAACCAGTGCATACCCTTGCACAAAGGCAATCTTACGAGCAGCTTCAATGAGGTCTTCCCGACTTCGAAAATTTTTGTTTGTCAAAGAGAGCATTTTGTCACTTTTATCAATCGATGCTTCACTGCCTATATCACAAACCATCCAATTTATATAAAACATAAACTACACATTGGCTACAGCTATGAAGAATGTTTATGCTTCACTACATATCACATATTAGTTAAGAATGAATATATATATGACAGAAGAGGTACTACTATGAGACATTTCGTCAAGCAGCCGGTAGGCGCCTCCAAAGGATCGCACCAGCAGGTCACCACGACCTCTACCCAAGGGCAAAAATAAAGAGATAGCAGTACCACTAATTTAAACTTGTCTATGTGTGCATATGAGAAGATAAGCGGGCAAAAGAAAATCAGCTCCCTAAAAAAAAACCATCAAAATTGAATTGCAATTCATCAGAGCACCAAGTATTTCGTAAAACTCAACCTATGAATAAGATAACAGGTAATGCTCAGCAAAGTGAATTTCTTTTTAATACAGAAACATCTTCTAGAGTTCAAAAAGCTTCCTTTTGGACACAGATGTAAACCATCAATGCTCAGCATCTCCCCACAAGGTTAACAAATACGTTATGAAAATGTTAAACATAAAGATACACACACATACATAAAACCAATATGCTAATTCACTGCTAATAATCAATAAAGTTAGATTAAGTAAGAAATAAAACGTACCATGCACAATATCTTGAGAATGTGAAGGATTACTAAATTCTGGCATTCAACTCAAATCACTGTTGCCCACCATGTCTAAAATCATCTGCAACTCAGACTCTAATTTTTGTTCTTCATCCATAGCTAACCTTTCGCCAATAATTAAGAGTATTTGCCTTGGGTAGGAGAAGGATTGTTCTATTCCATGACTGGCTCTGAGAAGTGGGAAAGACACGATGAAGGAGAAGAAGAGGGTTTAGGTATCAAAATAGAAGAAGATGCTCTGACTTCTTTTTTATTTTTTTGGTTTTATTTTCTGTTAACTTTTCTTAATTTTAATTATCAAAACATTAATTTAGGGTAAGGGTAGAATAGGAAAGAGAAAGAACAAAAAAGAAAAAATTGATGAAAAATCATTAAAAAGCAAAAGGGAGTGCAAGTGGAGAAAAGGGGAGTGGGAAAATCAGCTCCCTTTCTCTAATACAAAAAGTTAAAAGGTTATAAAGTAAATAAAACAGTAAACAATGAAAACAAGTAAAAAGATTGACTAGAACTACAAGTTGTCACCACCTTGTATCAATTCTGGCTCAAAACAAAACTAAGTGACAGGTGACAATCGAGTAAGGATCAGAACTGTGTGGTTTTGATGGATCAGAATTGTGTGGTTTTGATGGATTAGAACAAGACAAGAGCACCACAAGAATGGTCTTCAACTGAAGGAGTCAGTTGGCAATCAATACCAAGGAGTCTTGGCAGAGCAAATAACAGAAAGAGACGAACGTCTTTGACTGAAAGCGTTGGCTTTAGTGTAGAGTTTGTTGTTGAAAAGTTGTATTTCGTAGAGAGTTGACGAGTCTCCTTTATATAGCAACGAAACCCTGATCTCCACATGAAATCCTTTCCTATGAGATCAAGATCAATTAACATCAATCCAATTACTTGATTGCCTTACACGCTAAGTAAATATCCTATTAAATCTAAGATCATAAAATAATTTCTTGATTAATCACCATATATTGGCCGGGATATCTAATTAAAATTAAACACGGGCCATGACTTGGCCCAATATAGCCTTAAATTCGGTTGTGCAAAAAGCAAGCCCAAACACCTAGATTTGAATGATGGAGGAACATAGATTTGAAATCATAGCTTTTCTTATTCATCTTCACCTTTGATTCAACACATCATTGATTTATCAACCAACCAATATTTCTTAACAAAAACAAAATCATTTTTACATAAAGATTGCTACCTTATTCATCATAAAAGAGAAGGAAAATCAATGGTAGAAACCAAAAAAAAGTAAAAGAGCCCAAAATTTAAAAATGAAAACTGAAGTTTTCCCATGGGAAAATCATTGATTTATCAACCAACCAATATTTCTATAAATAATAAAAAAAAAGTTTTTACATAAAGATTGCTATCTTATTCATCATAAATGAGAAGGAAAATCAATGTTAGAAACCAAAAAAAGTAAAAGAGCCCAAAATTTAAAATTTAAAACTGAAGTTTTCCCAAGGGAAACGGCTGCACAAGCTTTCAGAAACTTGTTTGGTTAAGAAAATGAAATAAACTTTTATGAGTTTTACAATCAATTTTTTCTCAACCCTTATCAACTTATCATTGATTTATATTATAACACAAGAATTATGAGTTACCGTAGTAACGTGGTGGCACGGCTAATTTTACAATTAGGGCTTGGGATTGCAGAGTTTGAGTTTGAGTCTCTTCTGTTCTTATACCCCTTACGGTTTCATCATTACCACTCGCACTTTTGCAGTTAGGGGCCGTTTGGTTCATGGGAAAGGAGGCATAGGAATGGGAATTCAATTGCTTTCCCATGTGTGGTAAGTCCGGGAATGGGAAACGGATTCCTGGCACATGGGAAAGTAGGGGGGAAAGCGATGCCCCCCTCTTAACTTGGGTTTTGCTTTCCCTCCTCATGGGAAAGTTTGGGAAAATGTGCCAACATTCAATGCACAATTTTCATGACTATTTTGTCCCTATGAACAATTTATAATTACAACATATCATTAAATGCATTCTTTTTTATTTGATTTAATATGGGTATAATTGGAAAATTATACAAATTTTGTTTTCCATTCATACTCAAAACAAACATGGGAAAGGAAACAAAGTGAAATCTCCTGATTACTTTCCCAACATTACCAAACGTGAGAAAGGAATCTTTCATTCCCATTCCTTGGGAAATGACATGGGAATTGATTTCCCCTCAAATCCATTCCGTGAACCAAACGAGGCCTTAGGGTTTGCAGAGAGAAGAAACAAACTTTTTATGTTAGGGATTTTCAATGACAAAAGGCTTTAGGCTCTCCATTATCGTTGAAGGTGAAAGTAGGACTCTATCTCGGGTAAGTAGATTTCATTCTGCTATCACCTCAAAGAAAATTGGAAATTATGAATTCATGGAAACTACAGAGCTTATGGTTTCATTTACATGTTCAAGCATCTTCTTGCTTGCTATTTGTGCCTCTCTGTGAGTACAACTTAAATTTACAGAATATTGTCTTCTAATAAATTGTTAGCGCTATATTGCATTGTTAGCTTTAAGTTTTGTATGAAAGTAAAGTCTTATTTGGGGTGATAAGGCCATCTCCAACTCATGAGGCCAATCCAAACTTCTTGCTTTCTATTTGTGCCTCTCTGTGAGTACAACTTAAATTTACAGAATATTGTCTTCTAATAAATTGTTAGCGGTATATTGCATTGTTAGCTTTAAGTTTTGTATGAAAGTAAAGTCTTATTTGGGGTGATAAGGCCAATCCAAAAAATCCCAAATTTTAGCCCAATTTCTCTCCCAACTCAAGAAAAGTAAGAGGTCAAAATTTGGAAAAACCCAAACTTGGGCCAAATACCAGTCCAGCTATTGCCTTGACTGGAAAACTTTTTAGTGGAGCCCACTCAAAGCTGACACAACCCATGTGCAAGGAGGAATCAATGGGGCGCTAGGTGTCCCGCAACTGTTGCGCATCAATTTTTTTATATTCTAACAATAACCCAAATCAACGATCCATATTAAATCCAAGTTATTTTAACGGTAAAAAGAAAGATCCAATGGCTGAAATTTAAATCCAATGATTAAAATAATATTTTAAATTAATCTAAATTATATCCACCCCCAAAACTCACTAAAAACTCTATAAATACCCACTTATTTCTCAAATAAAATTATATTTATGAAATTTCAATATTTTTTAGATCAAATTGTTTAAAAAAATTAAATTATAAAGTTATTTAAAAATATTAAATGAAGAAAAGTTATTCATGAAAAACAAATTAGACTTAAATCATTCTTAAACAATTTAATAAATTATGGACTTAAAATTTGAGTTTGAAGGGTTGGGGAAAAAACGGTTTGATTCCGGGCAAAACCCAAATAATTACTTTTTGAAGATGAGAAATTTGAGTTTATGACCAAATGGGTTGAAAAAGATCTAAATGATAATTTGAGAAGCCGGAGCCCGTTTGATAACTCATGAGAAAATCACTTATTACTGTTAAAAATGGCAGGAGAAAGCAAATAAGGGAAATCTGCTTACATCTTCTAATTATGCGGCAGATTTGAGGAGGTGCTGTTTTAATGAACTTAACTTCCAAAAATACCCCAATCTATTTTCACGCTCTCTCCTCTTGTTGCGTCGTCTCCTTCCCATCGTTGCTTCTTCACGCTCTCTCTTGACAGAGCTCACTCCTCTCCTTCTCTTCCATTCTGCCTACATTTTTTTCTTGTTGGATCAATTGAAGCGCACTGCTGAGCCACAAGACTCAAGTAAGAGTCGCATATTATGTTTATTTCTTTTCACTTTCATTCTTCCCTCTTTCTCTTTAATTTCTAGGGTTTTAACTTTCAATTGTAGCTGCTGTTGGTTTTCTATATTGCGTATTGGCATGAGAATGGCATTTTTCCATTTGGGTTTTAGGACAAGTTCCTATAAACTGGTTGAATTGGCATAGAAAAGGGACATAGGCAAATAGATTTCGAGGGGGTCAAACCTCAAAGCATAAAGCTGTATTTTTTCACATAAACTGGTCATAATATATATTTTTTCTTTCTTTTTTAGGTTCTTCAATTCTAGTACTCTGCTTCTTTTTATTATTTCTTTCTAATGTTGGGATTTAGGAACAAAGGAATTTAGGGATTTAGTGAACCCATCTATTTTAGGGAACCCAAATGCCCAAATGAGCATTTGGTGAAGAAGATTCTAGGTGAAGCTTCTCTGCTTGTGAAGCATATATTAGCATGAACAACTCCATCCATAATCGAAGAGCTAAGAAAATCCTCCATTTAAGATAGTTGCATTGCAGGTACCGCCATTGTTCTCCTTTATGCTACTTACACCGGCTTAAGATAGTTATTTGATGATTTCCAGTTTGTTCTGTTATATGTGTGTGTATATATATATATATATATGTTAGTTTATGATTTGGCTTCATATGGATCTCTTTTGGCTTTCTTATTCTTAGTTTATGATGTGAGAATTACAGGGTTGGTTGGAGTTCAGTGTTGAATATTCCAACGTAGTTTTGAAATTTTGGTCTTTTGTAAGTGTTATTTTATTATGTGGCTTGCAACATAAGGGTGCACGCAGAATATTTTTCTTTGCTCTGTTTTTAATTTTGAATTTGAGTCGTTTTTTTTATTTCATATTTCATCCTTCTAGTTTTCCTCTTGTTGTTAGCTTATCAATTTGTGGGCTTGCAGCCTGCAATTGTTGGAAGAAGTAATTATCAATTTCTGTATAATTTGGGAAATATCGTATAAACAAAAGAGATTCTGATGAAATTTCAACTAAGAAAAATAGGCTTGAAATTTCAGCCCACCTCTTTTTTAAACCCGGTGTCTGTCCCTATGTATAGTATATAATTTATGGTTGAATTATCTTGATTTAGCATTCCCATTAACAAACTTTTGCTGATTGGGATATAGATACACAGTAGACTGGTACATCACCTTTAGCTTTTGTGCTGAGTTCTTTATGTTGTTTTGTCCAAATTTATACCACATTATTCATATGGATTTTAGACAAGTCTTTATTCTGTAATCAACGAAGTTCTAACTTCTAGTTTTTCTGTCAACTTTTCTTAGTCAGGAGAAGTCCAGTCGTGCATATGCAAATTCATTGATGGGGCGTAACCTTTCAAATCATTCAGAATCTCCAGTTGGAGACCCTCCTCGTAGGAGGAGCCCATCTAGGAAAAGTCCATCCAGAATAGAAAGATCACCTACTCGACATAGGAGGTCCCACAGGGGTAGTTCTCCACCAAGAGAGAAACATTCGGGTCACCCTAAGTCTCCAAAGCATGCAAGGTCCCCTTCTCCTCCTGCTCGCTCTCCTTCTCCTCGGACAAAACGGTTAAGAAGAGCTCAAGCTGGCAGAGAGGCTGTGAAAGAACCTGAAAGAAGTAATGGGAGGGGAACTGATAGGGGTTTACAGAATGAAGGGGTTTCAGAGAGAGATGTCGGGAGTGATAGGAAAGAGAAACGGTCGGGAAGAGACAATGTTGACGGTAAATCATCAAGACCAAGACATGGTACTTCTCCATCAGATCGACAGCGAAGGAGTAGGCATATATGTCCCTCACCTCAACCTGCTGGTGTTACCAGAGACGTGGAGAAAGTAATTGAGAATGACAGTGAAAGGAATCATGGCAGAGGGAGTGATAGAAGAATGCAAAGGGAAAAGGGTTCAGATAGGGAAACTGATAGTGAAAGAGTGGAGAGAAGGTCAGGAAAAGACAGTACTGATCATAGGTCTTCAAGAACAAAACATGGGCAATCTACTTCTCCATTGGATCGGGACCACAAGAACAGAAAAAGATCTCTTTCACCTCAACAAGCTGCCAATACCAGAGCTCGTGATGAGGTGTCTGGTGATATCCACTCCTTCAAATGTCTCATCCCCCTCCCCAATAATTTTAATTCCATTATTGAAAATTATTGCTTCTTAAATTTCATATTTTTTTTTATAAGATGCTTCTTAAATTTCATTGACATTATTGTAGATTTTCAAAAGTTCTTTTGCATAGGTTTATTTTCTAATAACTTCCATTTCAAAATATCTTTTTTCTTATTTATCACCTCCTAACTCACTCCAAGGAGGAGTTAATGTGGAAAAGTGGAAGTGGTTGTATGTTTTAAGACTTTTTTGAATGAAGGAAAACACACAAATTAATTATTCAATTACGTTTGCATTCATTGGGACAATTATCTGTGATGCTTATAAGTGGTTTCTGTTTCTAGTTGCGATGATTCTTATCTAAAGTGTCTAACCAGAGGTAAACATTTTCAGGTACCAAATTCAAGAGAAGATGAGCATAGGTGGGTATCTTTCGAACTTTTTGTTTACACTTCGCTGAAACCATTGATAAAACTATCTGTTGTCCAAATATATTTTTCTTGCAATGGACCAATGATTTCTGGAATGTTATTGCACTTTGATATATTTAGTCACTCTATTGATTTGTTCTGGTGAATGAGAAGAGATAAAGGTCGGTGTAAGCAATATGTTCTTGCCAATTTAGCAAAGTAAACTTTCATGATGTAGTAAAAGTAATAAAACATGCCAATTCTTAATAATACGAGATAAGGGTCATTGGAAAAAATATTTTAGTTTTTCTCAATTCCAGTTTCTTAATTTTTGTAGTAAAAGTGATAAAGCATTAATTGCCAATTTAACATAGTAAACGTTCATGTCTGTTAATTTGTTAAGGTAGATCACATAACTTTAGGTTACTTCACTTTGGGTTCTGTTCATTTGAAACTTTTAATGTCTGAGTGCTCATGCTTTAATGTAGCTTTTGATGAGCTGTTGGTTTCTTTCTTGGGCAGGGATGATGAGAATGATGCAGTAGCTATGATGAAGGCTGCTGAGGAGGCCTTGGAAGCAAAGCAAAAGGTAAGTAATGCATAGCTTGGTGTCTTTCTTCAATCATAACTATCATCATCAAATTTTTATTACGCATGCCAAATATTCTCAGCTATCCGGTGCAAGCTGTGATAGGTCTTGTTTATCCATACTGCTTTTATTTCTGAGTATTGTGTAGTGCAAATAATTTGTTTAATTGTGTGGAAGGTTGAAACTGTACTTACATTTTGCTCCTTTTACTACTTGACTTACAGGAAAAACCTTCGTTTGAGCTATCTGGAAAGCTTGCTGCGGAAACTAATAGAGTCAGGGGTGAGATCACCTTTTCCTTGGGGTTTGATACAAAAGTCTAAACTTTTTATCTCTTTTGTTTTTGAAAATAGGAAGAAATAGATGCACTAATCTGAACCCTTAAAGGGCTTAAATAGAGTACAACCTAATCACAATAGGAAACGAAATAACTACCAGATCACTTGGGGAAGCTAGATCACAACCCCAAACAAACTTGGAAAGCAATACTCTACTTACCTTAAACTCCTATTTAGAACAAACTTTTGTTCTCCAACACTTTACCTTGAAGTTGGAGCGTAGATGATAATCAGGCCCAGCTTGTTACATAACTCAGAAACATAATTAAGAACATCAAGACATAAACTTGTGCCATCTTGAATGATTTTTCCACAACTGAATAAGATAGGCACACGTACCTCATCATAACATCTAGCCTCAACTTTTGGGCCCCAAAAGAAAATTTAAATATGTGGGTCAAATATCAACCAAAACCTCCGTTAGACTGAATTTAATAACTTCTGTACCAAATACAAATCACTAACACTCAATTAGAAAATCAACTAGATCACATTCCTTAACCAACACTCATTTAGTAAGCAAATAAATTAAGTACAATCACAACGTGAAATTAAATTACAACCAAATCGCACCCTTAAACAACAAGGAAACCAAATATTCTAATTAACTTAGAATCCTAATTACAATATAGTTTTAATTCTCTGATTTTTTATATATATACAATGCGGAGATTGTGCATTTCTATACGTTTATTCATTATAACAAATAAAAAGATAATAATATATGTTTTGTTTTCTATATGGTTATTATTTTGTCAGGTATAACACTTTTATTCACTGAGCCTCCAGATGGACGAAAACCTGATGTAAGATGGCGGCTTTATGTTTTCAAGGGCGGTGAAGTGTTAAATGGTAAGTCTCTTGGAGATAAATACTGGAAGTTATCTTCTTGTTTTTGTGCCTTTCTTGAGACCTACATATGCTTCTTCAATGGTGAAGCACTTAGAGTAGTTGAATGATAATGAAGTAGCTGCTGAGTACCGACTGCAGGTTGCTTCTCTTTAGACGTACAGTCTTTAAAAGACCTCATGTGTCATGTCTGATCAAAGTACCTAGCTCCAAGCCAATTAACTGTCAAAATTCTTAAATCTCAAAGGCTGAAGGGCTAATGACTGAAGATTCTCTTATTGTTTTTGTAAGACCTTGGCTGCAACCCACAATGCAGCATCAATTTTCAATTCAGTAAATAAGTAACCTTAGGATGTAACAACGTTTTAGCATCCATATAACTTCTTCCGTCACGTACTTAACCTCTTCTTATAACACTGATTACTAAGACAAGCAGCCTGTGGTAATTCTGTATGTTTTCTCCTAATGGAAACATCTCTTTCAAGTTCAAATCATTTATCGGATTGGGTGCAATGGTGTGAGTAATGAATATTAGACAGTTCAAGAAATATTTGAGACTTTCTGTTCATAGATACTATGTTGCAATATATCGGAGAAGAAACATATTTTTGTGGCGCAAAATATAGTGCATGTTTCTATTTTTTGTGCACATATGGTTGTTGTACATTAACGTTTTTAGTACTTGTAGAAATTTCCTTTTTAGATTTTTAAGCTTTTGGTAGTTTTCTTCCCAAAAGAAAAAAGGTACAAATCCAATAGTATTGAGTAGTGTTTTTAAAGTGAAAACTGTTGGATTTATGTGCATTTTCTTTTGGTATTGAGTACCTTTATGCATCTTGTTGCTCTTAACTCAAAACTGTGTTTAAACTTGATTGACTTTGGATTATCGAGTAGTAATGAAATTCTGGACCAGTCAAGTTCTATTACTTAGGCGAGCTATCGTTGTGTGATGCTTACTACTCCCAACCTGAGCTTATTCCATTTTCTTTTGGTAATGACTTAGTTTTTGGTGATTTTCCATATCTGGCAAGCATGCAAAAAAGTGCAATTATTTTTCTTGTGCATTTTAATAGTACTCTCTGTTGGGATTTCTGAGTCCATGTCTTTGGGATTCTATTCATGGTGATCAAAATGTTCTCCTTGAATTATGGTTTTCTAAGATGTACATATGATCTACAGAACCCCTGTACATACATCGGCAAAGCTGTTACCTCTTTGGGAGGGAAAGAAGGGTGGCAGACGTCCCTACAGATCACCCATCCTGTAGCAAGCAACATGCTGTTATACAATTCAGGTAGATCTTGAATTTTGCAAATTTTTTTTTAATTTTTGCCATTTACATTCTTGGATAGTAACTAATATCATATTTTATTTTCCCACCATGCCAGGCAAGTTGAAATGGAGCAACCTGATGGTACACTATCAAAGAAAGTAAGGTAAGACAGTTAATTTGTGGCTAATTCCATTATTTAGAAGGGTGAATTTTTCAAATCTCATTTCTTGTGTGCACCGTTACGGGCCTTACTTAATGGACCTTGGAAGCACAAATAAAACTTTTCTTAATGTAAGTGGCTCAATTGATATATTGTCTTCTTTTCTTTTAATTATAGTTTTGGCATTTGTGTTGTGTATGAGTAAGCTGAGGCTTTCCTGTATTTGCAAGAATTTAGATTTAACATTTGCTTTTCTTTTGCAGGATACTGCAATTGAACCTCAACGGTATTATGAACTAATGGAAAAGGACACCATTAGATTTGGTAATAGTAGGTAGGTCACTAATCAATAATCCAACTTAAGCTTTTGTGGTCCTTAGATTGATGTCTCCTAGAAATTTTCTTCTTTTTCTGTTGGAATTCATGCATTATTCCTGAATGAATACTGTAATGATACTTGCTGCTGAATGCCTGAATTTAATTGGTTTGGTTTCTACGGTGGTTATGTTTGAATTGAGTTGAAACAATTGGTTTTAGAAACCAATAATTGTTGTTTGGTTCAGTATGTGCTGGTTAAGGGCCTACATAATGTTTGTTAAATTTGGGACTTGCATGACAAGTAAAGTTGTTAGTTGGACTTGACTACGCTGGTCATAAAGAATCATAGTAAATGGTAAATGGATTCCAGGCAATTGGAACGGTAAACCCATGGGGGAGGGGGGATGTAAAAGGTAGCACATTCCCAAAGAGTGCATACCAAACATGAGAGCAGAGAAAGCTGTTGTAGCTAATGGAGGTTTCATGTAAGCACTGGAATCAAAACTCTAACATGAAAAATCAGGAGATTTTAATGCGAGTCATGTTCAGATTATTCTACCACCAACCCTATATTTGCATTACAAGTGTGTACTTTTGAAGTCAGGGTGTCAGTAAGTTTTGTATTGGCATAGTGATCAGCTTGATCCTATTAGAGCATTTGATCATGCGAATGTTTAAGGTTTGTAGAGTTGCAGCTGATTATACAAATTGAAATCATAGGTCATGCTTGATTTAGTTTGAGTCATCTGATACTTGATTTAGTTCAAGTCATATCTGATGCCTGCTTTTCTCCCTTTCATAATTGGGCCCTCATTTTTTGTATCATTAATTATGAATTTTATAGTTACAATTTTGAGGGTAATATTTGAAGATAATAAGGTTGTGGAAGGTTCCAAAAGTCATTCAAATGTCGAACTGGTAAGAGTTATCTGCAGCATGATGTGTTTAATCTTTTAAGAGACTAAAAAGCTAATCAGAGGAGGAACCATAACATTCTTCTGGCTGCTCCATTTTCTGTGAGTACATGTGTGTAGTCTTTGAAGATTATATCTGTCATGCAAACTGAACTGTCTTAGACTCTTAGGTTTCTAAAGCAGAAACTATGACGACTGACTGAAAGATGGTTTTTGTTTCTATATGATCTATTCTTTTTTGTTTCGTTACTCAAATTGTGCCTCAAACTACTGGACAGCTGGGATTTTAAGATGGTTGTGACTATTTCAAATTGAACGGAGAATCTTAGGATTCTGCTTTCCGAAATGATTTGTAATTGTGTTTCATCACTTCCTCATGAAGCTTAAAAGTATGCTTGATGAGAAAAATCTGTAGTTTTACTGGGGAATTTCTTGTTTGCTGTCTCTGATATGATATGTGATCCATGCTGTATTGCTTCTAATATTTTTGTGGCATATTTTTGACGTCATTCTTATAATTTGGTTTTTGCAGCCGAGAGTATGTACTACTGCACGAGAACTCTATGAATTGACAGGCTCAATTGGCTACTCGAATGCGCTTCCGTTTAACATTTGGGGATCATTGATGCATGAGAAGTCTTTTCTTTTCTTTTCTTTTCTTTTTTCCGGCAGATCAGATGTATGGGAATGGGTGGATTTTATGAATAGCATCAAATTTTCTGAATACGTTTCATGGATGTTACTGTAAATTATGCTTGGTATGTTATATCTCCTCGTGGTTTGTGATTTTCATGAATCTGGATGTATCCTTGGGCAGCACTTTATATGGTAGCCAACAGCTGGACTAAGGGTGAGTCAAGCACAAATTATTATCTGTGTGGAAAGGTTAAATCGTAGAGAACTGTTATTGGCATCCCGAAAAAGTCATGTTGCACTCCTCTCTTATGGAAGAAGAGTGCAACGAGACTCTTTCGGAGTGCCAATAACAACCCCGTTTGTGTAAATTACATTCCTAGATTTTGATGTTCTTTTTGTGACTTGAGGACGTTGAAATTTTGTTTGAAGAAAGAAATAAAGGCAAAGATGTAGGAAATTAATACAAAGTTGCTTCTAGTTCTTGGTTCTGGTTGTGTACAGCAAGGCATGGGTTCCTCTGTATAAGCACCGGGTACACGTACTTGAGTATTCTGGTTCAAATAAGAATGTCCAAACCTCCTCAAACACTAAATTATAATTTGTTTGTGGTCAAATTAAAATGTACACATATTATCGAACGCTAATTGACAATTCACATTGGTTATGTACCACACTAACTTACTCTTTTTCATTTTCGGGTGAATCTTCCCATTCTTTTTCATTTTTTGGGTGAATCTTCCCATTCTTTTTCTGTCATATTTACCTACATGTGCTTAATCCTAATCTTTTAGGCCCGTTTTGTTCAAAGATTAGGAGTTTGGAAATGGGTTTCAAATTGTATTCCAATGTTTGGTAAGTGCACTATTGAGAATGCAATTATGGACTTGTGGGTATGGACTTCCTATGTAGGGGGGAAGTTCATACCCTTGGCTCACCTTGAGAAACTTTTTCGCGCACTTGGGAAAGCATTTAATGCAGTCTTTTTGGACGAACTTATTCATGTTATCATTATTAAATATCACTTTTGACCCTAGTGGGAAAGCCAAGATTTCATGTTTATGGGGGCCTCTCACAAAATATAAACAATAACAAATTTGAATTCACAAGACATAACAAAACATCGAAAATCATATATTGCCTATTCATTAGCATCATAATTGTCCTCGACGAATTTTCATTATTTGAAATTGTTGCAAAACAACCTCGTCATCTATATTATAAAACTATCTTTCTCAATATATGCAACCGAACAATCAACATCCATAAAATCCCCCATTTGGTTGCGTAAGCAATTCTTTACAATATTCATAGTACTCTCTCTACACATAAATTGAAAGACCCATCAAAATAGACAGAAAGAAAAAATCAAAATTTCACAAACTAAAAAAACATAGGTGGGGAGAAAATAATAAAAACTAAGAGAAAGATTATCACACTTTAATTAAATGGGTTAACCTAATTAGAACTTGATATAATATGGAGTTTAGGAGAAAAAAACTCACAAGCAACGAGAAAGAACCAAGAAAAGAGGAAAAAGGGGTGAAAAACTCTTAGGTTTGTAGGGGTTTGTGTAAAAAAGTAATTTAATAAGAGTAATGCTATTTGGACACACAACATTGACACACTTAGTGACACCCGCTGATGTGTCAATGTATCATTTGCTCTTCTTTTCTCCTCGTTTTATGTTCAGCGAATGATACATTGACATATCAGCAGGTGTCAACTAAGTGTGTCAATGTTGTGATAGTTATTGAACCTTTTGAGAATGAGATTGCACGTGGTGGCCTTAGAGGAGATGTGGGATTTAGCTGGTAGGGCCCATGTGGTACAATAAATATATTAATTAATATAGGATATCCAGTAATAGCATAGTACTTTTCTTTTCGAGACTATACTGGTCCCAATGTGCCTCCGTCCTTGTTTGACCATTTAAAAACTCTTCATATTTTTGTTTTTGGTGAGTAAAAACTCTTCATATTGATAACCTTTAATAATAATAAAAAACAAGGATATTGCAGGAAACTTGATAACTTTTCATTCCTAATATTGCACTAACTAAATATGGGAATATGAGATAATTGCAATAACTAGTCCTCATTTCCCATCATCCCAAACATGGGAATGAACACCCTCCATTCCCATATCGGGGGATTAGACATGAGAATTTTATTCCCAAGAAATTCAATCCGCGAGCCAAATGGGCCCTTAGGTTTCATTTAGATAGATAAATTTGAAAGAAATGATTTGAATTTGATGAGAATGCTAAATTTGTTAAAAAAAACCAATAATATGATTAGCTTAAATGTATTTGAAATAACTAAATGTAGTATATTTGAAATAGATTGAAATAGTATATTTGAAAACATAAATTTCATTCTTTTACATGTGGTCTTAATAAGCTAATAAATCTCACCTTCTCTACAAACCTTGTATCCAAAAAAGAAAAACACAAGAACTCAGCTACCATATTATTTATTGACCACAAATACCAACCCCTCCCAGAAGAAGAACACGTCCACAATACCATATTTGCCACACAATACATGAGACAAAGACAAAGGGTGGTAGGTAAATTTTTTACTTTTTTAGAGGGGCAATAAATGCAAAATCCAAACTATTCCCCTACCATTTCACCAAAGCTGTTATAATATAAAAAACGTACGAAAAGAGGTCAAATTTCACAACCCTTGCAAAACACTAAAACCAATTTAACCAAATCTCTCTCTAAAAACAACCTCCTTCATAAAATGGCAGCCTCCACAAGCGCTTCCACCACTTGCAAAACCCACCGACTGATCACCCCACCGCTTCCAAAACCCTACTCCTCCTCCTCCCAATTGCCCTTCAAGTTTCACAAATTTACCCCCCGTGCCACCACCCCTTCTTCCATCTGCTGCACCCTCACCCGAGATTCAGCACCTCTTCAGATGGAGGACAAGCATGACAATGGGTCCTTATCGGTTCTGCCCCGACCCGATTCCTTCGGCCGGTTCGGTAAGTATGGCGGCAAGTACGTCCCCGAAACTCTAATGCATGCCCTCACCGAGCTCGAGGCTGCTTTTCATGCTCTTGCTAATGACGAGGACTTTCAGGTACTGTTTTTGACCTTTTCCCTCATTGTTCTGTTTTGAGAATCAAATGTGAAAATTTTGATGTGGTGAGAATTGTATATGAATGAATTGGACATTGGTGCATGTTGATTTGGTTTTTCGTACTTGGAATTGTTGTCAAGATCAAAATTTGTGAGGAAAATGAATGAAATGTAGCTATTTGAGCAGAGTGGCCACAAGGTCCTTTAAATTGAATCAAGCTGGGAAAGCATTATATACCAGAAAACTTGGTTATGGAGTACATGACAGTGTATGGTATATACCCATTTCGAAGCTGCATCTTGTTACCCAAAAAAGGTTGCATGCAATTAGTTTATGTTGTATTTTGTCATTGAGCTCAGCGAAGCTTTAGGGAATTCGGGAATTCGTAGGATTTGTTGTTTGTTTCATTCAAATAAAATTTGTGATTTTAGTTGTGATGTGGTGTCTTTAGTTACAATTTTTGGTTACCGTTCAATTTTGAGATATTGTAGGATGCATACGCCAAACTTAGTTTTTGGAAATTTGCACTCAAAAGTATCCAAAATAAGGAAGAAGATTTCTTCATTAAAAAAAAAAAAAGATTATTCCGTTTTTCACTTACAAAGAATATGCTTGGTGTGTTGCTGACAATAGAACCCCTTTTACTTCTTGGTTATTGGCTGAATCTGAGTTTCCTGTGCCTGAAAGAGGAGAGAAATTTAATTTTCTTTTGGTGGTATACAACTGAGTAACTGATTAGATAACTTTATGATTTTGCAGAAAGAATTGAATGGCATTTTGAAGGACTATGTTGGCAGGGAGACTCCTCTCTACTTTGCAGAGCGGCTAACTGAGCACTACAAACGCCCTAATGGTGAAGGGCCTCACGTTTATCTGAAGAGGGAAGATCTTAACCATACTGGGGCCCATAAGATCAACAATGCCGTTGCCCAAGCCTTGCTTGCTAAGAAATTGGGAAAGAAACGCATTATTGCTGAAACTGGAGCGGGTCAACATGGAGTTGCCACTGCCACTGTTTGTGCTCGCTTTGGATTGCAGTGTATCATCTACATGGGTGCCCAAGATATGGAAAGGCAATCCCTCAATGTTTTCAGAATGCGGCTTCTTGGAGCAGAGGTTTGTTATGATTCTGAAACTCACTTCGTTACATTTATTAGCTGAACATCCAATGAATTATGAAACTGGACTGTACCGAGAGATTGTGCATATTTTTCTCACTTGCATATTCCACCAGTAATATTTTCCCAGAACAGGGTTCCTAGAAGGGGAGAAGCCAATTGTCTTCCTATGGAATGCTCCATAATTATTATGTTGTGCACGACTCTTGCTTATTGCCCCTTCTGTGTTACCTATTAGATTTGTGTCAGAGATTAAATTATGGTTTTCGATCTATCTAATACTTAAATTTTCTTGGGTTCTTTTTCTCTCAGGGAATTTATTTAGCATATTTTAAGTTTCTATTGATTATATATAATCTTGATTGTTTCAGTGTTCCATTCTGCCATCTCATGAATGGTTAGCTGACAGTTGTTTTTTGCCGTGCTAGAAAGGATGATTTTTACTTTTTCGATTTTATAAGTTTATAATTTCTTTTGGCGTGAGTTAGCAAGATAGGTATGCTGATCAGATACATTTTACAGATTGCATCTTTTCTTTACAAGAAATGTGCACTCATTTTAGGGGACAAATTACTGAATTTAACTGCCATGGCCATTTCTTTTGAATTTCATTTTTCGTTTTCTTGAGACTCTGCTGTGAAATGGCATAAACTGTTACTTTTATTTGAGTCCAATGCATCGCTCTTACTAATCCTAATTATTTTGAACTTTAATTTCTTTTGCTGTTTTGAAATACAGGTTAGACCAGTCCATTCTGGGACAGCTACATTGAAGGATGCTACTTCAGAAGCTATAAGGGACTGGGTAACTAATGTAGAGACAACTCATTATATTTTGGGTTCCGTTGCTGGCCCACATCCATACCCTATGATGGTTCGGGATTTCCACAAGGTGATTGGTAAAGAAACAAGAAAACAGGCACTGGAAAAGTGGGGAGGGAAACCAGATGTGCTGGTAGCTTGTGTTGGTGGGGGTTCAAATGCCATGGGACTTTTCCATGAGTTTGTCGAAGACAAAGATGTTCGATTGATTGGGGTGGAGGCTGCAGGCTTTGGATTGGACAGTGGAAAGCATGCTGCAACTTTGACAAAAGGGGAAGTTGGGGTCTTGCATGGAGCTATGAGCTACTTATTGCAGGATGACGATGGACAAATTATTGAGCCTCATTCTATAAGTGCAGGGTATGAGAGTTCGTTGATCTTTTTAGCTATCAATTAATTTTGTTGTGGCTTTGAAATGTAGTAACTCTGATTTCTTTGTGGCATTTAGCCTGGATTACCCTGGAGTTGGTCCAGAGCACAGTTTCCTGAAAGACACACAGCGTGCTGAATACTATAGCATTACTGATGAAGAAGCCTTGGAAGGTATTGGACTCTGGCTCAGATTTTTTTAATACTCTTTTGACCTTTTCTTTTTCGGGTAGGGGGAAGTAGTGCGCACTTATGCATAGCGTTAGATTGGTTATCTTTAAATGAAATATCAGTTTGACATATGGAATATGTAATTTCCTCTCAAGCTTAATGTACAGTCCACGGATGACACCATGAACAAGTGGAGACCTGTAATAAGCTGTGATGTTCGTCATTCTTATTGCAGTGTCCTTGTCATGCTCTTGGTCTTAAGTCCTCGGACTATATTTTGTCCCTAGTTTCCATTACATGTGAAGCGCACACAACTAGATTTTACTAGATCAGTCTTATCCAGCTTTCGTAATTTTTTTGTACTCCTTGCAGCTTTTAAACGATTGTCAAGACTGGAGGGAATAATTCCAGCTTTGGAGACTTCTCATGCATTGGCCTACTTAGAGAAGCTGTGCCCTACACTCCCTGACGGGGCCAAGGTTGTGCTTAACTGCAGCGGCAGAGGGGATAAGGACGTTCACACTGCCATCAAGCACTTGAAGGTTTGATGCCACCATGATTGAGCAAAACCAAAGGATCGTCTCTCTCCAGAAAGCTAAAGGAACCATGGGAAATGTTTTATTATTATTTCCATAATGTGTCTATTAAATCACCCGTTATAGAGCAAGTTTGGAAATGCAATTTGCTGATAGGTCAAGGATGCCTCCAACGAATAACAGTGGAATAACAGTGGGTTGCTTATTTGAAGGAAAGTTTTGTATCCGCATAATATCAAAGACCAGTTTTTGTAATGATGCAAGTTTCTTTGTTTGCTGTATAATGTAATTTTATGAATTTCAATGAGGAGACTGCAAATCTAGTTATATCTGAATATTTACGATGGATTGCTATTGCGAAGGCTTTGCTCAATTTCTTCAGAGAAATTCAGTCGTCATTAAAGAATCTAGCCCTTTCAAATTCTCAATTGGTTTTCTATGATTCTGGGTTCGAAACCGAGGGACGCAAGGGAGAAGAACGGTTTAAGAATAATGGTGGATGTGGTAATTAAACTAATAAAAATATACAAAAAACCAGTTAATGTAAAAATTCCCCTTACTGTTACTGAGGCTGAATTTGATGGTTTTTTGTATAGTGGGTCACATTTTCCTCTTATCGTGCAACATTGGTCAAGGGAGCAAAGTGGGTCATTTTGAGTTTCAAAAGGCAATGTGAGAGGCCATTTTGAGTTTCAAAAGGCAATGTGAGATTTGACCGTCTAGAGAGCAAAGTGGGCCATTTTGAGTTTCAAAAGGCAATGTGAGATTTGACCATAATTTCAGAAGCGTTGTAGCAATTAAGCCTTAAATCACGTTGTTCTTATACCTTGGAAAAGTGATTCAAGATCTTGTTTGGTGCAATGCTGTAAGCAACACAGTGGGAAGTCTTTAAACAAAAGAAAAATTATAGAAACTATGTGGTTTTTACGACAACCTTTGATACTCTTGAAAGGCCAAATTCATACATATAAAAAAGATCTATCCTATGTGATTTTTGCCAAAAACAACACGGATATATATATTCTTGTTTCTTGGAAAAAGGACAGTTGATGAAGGATTTATTTCTTTGTTTTTAGAAAGAAAATAACTTTTAAGAAAAACAAAGAGAAAATAAAAAACGAAATTTGCATGTAAGATATAAATCACAT
Source organism: Prunus avium (assembly GCF_002207925.1). Next base: position 80,241 of record NW_018921318.1, read on the forward strand.
ATCACGTTGCTCTTTCTAGATATCAATTGATTTATAGTTGAATGCTCACATTATAACATGATATAATTCCCGCGTTTAATCCAATTGAGCTGCAGCGATCACATGTAAGAGGACGTTGAGCGGCTACGTCTATGATTGAACAATTTTGTGTTGAATGCTCTAATCTTAACAATTTGAAGAATAGGAAAAACAAAAACATAGAAAATCAAGATCATCATGCCATAATGGTATAAAACTCTTCTTAATTGGAAAAGAGCTGTCCTTTTCTCCCATTGACCGGAAAATTAACGTCGACTATTTGCCAACCTCAAAGCTTTCTCATTTAGCCTTGAATTCTTGTTAGGGTATGTAATCATAATATTCTATAGTAAAAACTAAATATTTACAACTTTAGTGATCTCTTTGTAGCACTGGTGCAGTAAAGAGTCTTCTTGATCCTTTATCTGTCAACTCTAAGTGAGCTGGGCTTGATTTTGTAATATCTATTACTCACTATCTTGCTGGATTTATATTTCCCGATTTATTGTATGCAAGAACCTCCTTTTGGGGTGTGTTCATCTTGTACATTAGGGTCGGTCTTCTGTGATCTGAGGGCCCGGGGCGAAGTGTAGAGTGTGCCCTTTATAGACAGTTTTTTTTGGATAAAAAAAGGATACAAGTACCCCTTAAAAATTATAAATTATAAATTTTTAATAATGTTCGTTGCCAAGGACAGGTTCAATTATCCTGATTTTCGTTTTCATGTGTTCCGTGAAATGCCAAATTGTGGGCATTCAAGTTCATTCACTGTATCTTCAATTCAATATCATGTCCTTTGGTCACTTTCATTTTCGTTTCATTCATGTACACTTTTGTCATTTTCATTTTGATCAAAATGAATTCGTTGTTTAGACTCATTTGGTAAATCTTCAACTACATTTTCCAGTGAAGCATTTTTTTTTTCCAGAAAATATTTATGCAAAAATCCTTTTAGACTTTCAGCAATTTGTTCTTCAAAATAAAAATCTGACGCAGCACAAGCAACAAAGGTTTCAAACGAAAACCTTGAGTAACAAGAAATCTGGATTCCACCAGAAATTAAGAGGAATTCTCTTGGGATAATTGTATTAAAATCTGAGATTATGAAAAACGTTCACCAAACCTGTCTAAATACACATCTCTCAACCCTTGAGCTGCTAGGAGAGTTATTACATTAAAACTGAAAACAACATTTATTCTGAAAATTAACTACGAAACTTTGAATGAGGTTTTGGAAGGCCAAACGACCTCAGAATGCCAAAATCCATCTTACATCACAGCAAAGCTGTGAGTTTGACTTGTGGCGTCGTTCCCTTTCTGAAATGGTATTTTGCGTCCAAATCAAAGTTCGGATGACAAATCCGCAAATTCCCACTACATCCTTTTCTCTAGCTCAACCCCGATAAAATCTGTCATTTGTCCTACATCAAAATCTCAACAATCAACACATAAGACCAAAACAATAACAAGAATGTAACTAAATAAAAAATCAATAAAACTAATGAACAAAGAACAATAAAACCTGAAGTTTGAGCATTTTTCTTCAACTTAAAGCAAAGAACAAGAACTCCAACTCCAATTGATTTTCTGCCCCTTGCCACCACAAACGCCAGGAAACTGCAACAAAGAGGAGGAAATGAAACACAGCAGACCAAAGGGAATTTGAGATGAAAAAAAATACAGAAGAAAAAGTGGACCAGAAGCAACAACGAAGGAACAAAAGGGCATAAAGAATTCTCTATAAAAAAAAGGGCATCAAGAATAAATAAAAAAAGAAGTGGGAGACATCATGCATATATATCGTTTTGGCATATACAATACATATATATGGAGGACTATAATTTTTGTTGTGCCCCATGCCGTTGCCCTGTTCGCCCTGGATCAACATCTCTTGTATTTACTCCTTTATTAATGAAATTCTGTTTGTTCTAAAAAAAATTATTTATGTGGGATTCATAAATAATAATAAATAAAAAAAGACAACGAAGGAACAAAAGGGCATAAAGAATTCTCTAAAAAAAAAGGGCATCAAGAATAAATAAAAAAAGAAGTGGGAGACATCATGCATATATATCGTTTTGGCATATACAATACATATATATGGAGGACTATAATTTTTGTTGTGCCCCATGCCGTTGCCCTGTTCGCCCTGGATCAACATCTCTTGTATTTACTCCTTTATTAATGAAATTCTGTTTGTTCTAAAAAAAATTATTTATGTGGGATTCATAAATAATAATAAATAAAAAAAGAGGGTCATAGTTTTTATATTTTAAGAAAAGGACGATGAACATGAACAAGAGACTCTTTCCACTACCCAAAAGAGATTTCGATTCTTTCTTGTACATGAACAAGAAATATTTTATTCGTCCCCTTCATGCATACGTAGACAAAAACACTTAGCACAGGTATTTTTATTTGTTTTGGTATTTTTATATTCTTAATCTAAAACTTTGTTTTGTTTCTAATACATTAACAGCACTGCTACAACCTTGTTCAATCTCTACAGTCCAGATCTCTGCAAAGAATGCAATTTTTTTTAAGAAACTAAGAAAATACATTTTTATGTATTTATCAACACCTTTAGAAAAAAGAAACAAAAAAACTTTTTGACGTGGGTATGACTAGCTACTCATAAAAGGGGATGTAGTGAAATTTAACAAAAAGAAAAAGTTCTCAAAATTATTTTAACAAAATTTAATTTAATTTATACAAACGATATTGGGAGAAGGAGAAATCGAACCTAGGACTTACGATGCAGGGATAACTGCTCTTAACCATTTGAGTTACAAGTTTGATAAAATCTTGTGATCCCACTTTATTAGAGGATATTGTATAAAAAGACAAACCTTTTTATGACCATGGTAATAGCATAGCATCTGACCCATTGTCTTCTCTTTTTCTTTGTAAAAAATGTTTAATTAACATGAGTGGGTGATTAAATAATTAAAAAGATGCATTTGCAATTATCTCAAAGCACACTTGAAACAAAACCCGCACCAAACAGATGCTGCTGACTTACATTAAATCCGAAATATAAAAGCTCATGATTTCTAAAGCACACCCACCAACTCAAATGGAATATGCTCTAATCATAGTTTGAGATTCTAAACACGAAATGCGAATAAGCCTAAGGTCCACATTGACATTTTGCTTTCTCAAAGCAGAGACAGTCTTGGATATTATTGAATTATTATTTCTCTCACCAACCTGGTCAAATAAAAAAAAACCGCCTAACTCCTTGTATAACAGGTGATTATGTTTGAATCATTATTGGTATCTACAATTACACTCTTGGTTCATATGACCAAAAATCCAGCAACCATGGATCTTCATAGAAACTCTTCCCCTGCCTCTGCCTACGCCAGAAATTGCCGCCTCCCTTTCCCCGTCATTTATGTTACATGAACGTAAACCTCCTCGAGGCCAAGCTTCTCACTGCTTTGACTGAAGAAACAGGGAAATAAAATGATGTTTAGGCCAAAAGAGTAGATTGGATTTAGTATCATAAAGGGAGAAACCAAGCAAATTCCCAACATCATCCTGTCAGAGTCAACTTGGGCGCCTATCATTCTCGACTTTAAATAATGGTGTAAAATTATGAAACAAACTTGTAAGTTCAAAGTAAAATTAGGTAGACTTTTATGGTCCAAGCAAAGCATGAAAGAGGCCACCTAATACTACATAAATCAACATCCTAATTAGTGGCAATGATCCTTGCCAGTATTTACATCAGGCACATCTAACACCTAAGTTGCTCTGGTTATGAGCCAAGGCTACACCTAACCTTTCATCAAGGTAGGGTAAAGAAAGTAGAAAGTCTAACTTAAAAAGATACACATAGTCTAAGGCTGCAATGCCATCACTATCATAAGCACGTGACACAACCCATACCTACAAAAATATCCCCCAAATACCTGTTGGCATCTTTAACATACAAACAAAAGCCATGAAAAGAAAGCAAGCAAATAAGTTTGTCCGTATCTATAGAGTTGGCGAATTTGCATCAGAGAAAGTGTTGCAATATAATAACAATAGCTGGGCCACATCATAACAACTTAAAATTCTGGAAATAATGGTAAATATACAACAGTTTTGATACGATGTTAAGAGTACGTGATTCAAACATATGGAGTTCAAATCTCTTTAAATGCAATCTCCCAATATAAGATTAATTCTACATGTTGAGTATTTTAATGAGAAATGTTAGGTTCATCATGTATCAAAATGGGAGATCATTAGTTCAAATCCATGATACTATGACCTCACAATTTATGTTGAATCCCAGGTGTTGGGGGAAAGAAGCCCACACGCAAAGGAGAATGTTAGAATATATAAACAACAATTGGTCTGTATTCTAGTAGTTCAAAGTTTTGGAAATAATGGCAACTGAAAACTTATCATGAATATCCAAAAAGTTAGTAGGGGTGATAAAGCAGAAAAGGCCGTAAATAAATTATGAACAATCAAGCTCAATGCATAACATGGGCTTACCTGGGAATACAAGAAAGTTCCGAAAATTGCAATAGCAGCTCCAAGAGCATTGACGGGCTGAACAGGTGTGTGGAATATGATGATGGAGGACACTATGACAGATATACGTTTCATGGTGTTTCCTATGCTAAATGTCAAGGGAGAAATCTCATCCAGGGACATGTATGACACCTGGTTGTATAGATGATAGAAGACACTCTGGGCCGCCATCCACCTATTATGTATAACCAACAGCAATTCATAAGTATAAGAAGGCATTTGTATAAATAAAAAATAACAAAGGGGATCACGGTGTTAACAAGAACAAAACAAAGTATTGCTCCTATATAGTGATTCAAGGTCCAAACAACATTTACAACACATGGTCTTTGCAACAACATTGCCAGATGTATCTTATTCTCCATACAAGAAATAAAAAGTATGGAATGCAAAATATAATGATTAACCAGCAATGTGTAATAATAACTGCAGATATGGAAACAATTAAAAAATGAACAGAGTTTCACTATTGGCTCATCTGATGAACACTTCCAAATACCAGTACATTGACGTAAAAAGACCCTGTAACATAAATAATGAAGCTACAAACATTCAGCAAAGAAGTGGATTGCAGGAACCTATTATAACTATCATTTTGATGCCAAAGAGTGTTCAAAACCTACTAATTTTCATGTAGAAAAAGTTCATGATCAGTAAAAATGAGATAATCTAATTAGATAAACTTCTAGCACTTACTACCTAACCAAAACCAACATGACTTGTCCCTTGCATCATGTGCATTCTATTATGGCCATTCAAGACATCTCTGGAAATTAATTTTTTAGGTAGTAGTCTCTAGAAGAGATTTGACTCTGGACAGATTGTGAATTTGGATTCAGTTAAGTGAAATAAGTGAAAATCCATTGAATTAACAAACAAATCCATACACCTAAAATAAACACATAAAAGTTGTGGTGTTTGGATTATACGTTTTCATTATTGATTTAGGGATCATGTGCCTTATTTTCTAACATGGTAAAACAAATGCACACCTAGAACTGAAGACACCAAACAGTAGAAACATATCACAGTTGGTATCAGGGCAGGAACCAGGAAATATCACAGCTAGTAGATAGCATGTAATTACCATATTAAGTTGGGTCCAATTTGAGAGATGGCCGTTTCAAATCCAGCTTTCCACATCGCAGGTCCCTCAACAGCAATTGCAAATGGTGTGAGAATTATGAGCGACAAGATAGATAGACAGGCATAATAGTTCATCCCACTAACAGACTTTCCCTTCATGCCCCGCTTTGAAAATATGTTCCGAAAGACAAAAGCCAGGTTAGATATCATGGCCCCCATAAATCCTGAAACAAACAGTAAAAAGACAAATTTAACACTCTAGAACCTTAAAGAAAAACAAGCAAACTCATTTCAAACCTAAATAACTAGAAATTACAATTTAATGACAGAAATTTAACCATACCAAAACTCTGCAACTGGATAAAACTCATCCTGAAGGATAAAGAAGCATACAATATGAAGAGTGGAAATTTAATTTGGTTGCAGAAGAATATAAAGATAAGGTATGTAAATTACATGTTTAGAGCTTTAGATCTTTATTGATGAAATGTTAGCGCCTAACTAGCTTTATTGCAAAACTCCCTAACAACAAAGATGTTAATTATAATATATATTGGTTTTCTTTTCCAGCGCAGCATGACACAGATTGTAAAAGAAAGAAAACAGAGTACTACCAATTCAGAAAATAATAAGATCAATAAACCAAGAATTTTAACAATTCTGTTCCCTCTAGGAAAAAGAATGGTTACCTATCATGTTGAAGTTAAGCTCTGTCAAGGCAGCAAGACCACACCCACCGATGATTGGAAGGAGGGACAGGTAGACGGATGTAGGGAAGGACTCGCCCAACAGGAACCTTGAAACCAATACACTGAAAGCTGGCTCTCCACTCTTAATGATATGAGTGAAAGAAACTGCAACCTTAGACATACTAACAGTCGCTGCTACATGCCCAATTGTATGTGCCACAGCAACCTGTTGTGAAAACAGCAACAAGAAAGTCACAACCAATAACCAAAAAAGAAAGCATAGAAATTTCAAGCAAAATGATAATAAACAGCGAAAGTCTGTAAGTCATCTGGCAAAAGACTTCAAAACTGTCAAACTCAGCAAACATTTGAGACCTCTCAAACAAAGGCAACCACTAAAGCTAAGGCATTATTTATTTCAATTACTCCTTTTCTTTTCACTACCAAAACATAACTTTTTTTTATTTCCTTAATTTTCTCAGCAACCAAACAAAATGGTTATTTTCACAATAAAAGACATTCAAAAATCAAAATTCACTTTCAATACCAAAACTTAAAGACCATAAAGCAGAACCAGTTAAAAACTTCACTTTCTATCATTCTCCTCCATTCTCAGAAAACCCAAAGAACATAAACAGAAGAAACAAAAAAAAAACCCAATTCAACTTACAGGAAACAGAGCCTTCCAGAAGTCCATATCAGTCTTGGGCGCCTCAGCAATCCTAGTAGCCCAGGAGATCAACATGATCAAAGACCCACATGCCAAAGACAAAGTGGAGGTCAACCAAGGGAAGGGGTAGGCGTTCAACACCTTCTTATTGTATATATTGAAAACCACGTTCAGAGCCCACCACATAGCAAAATACACACCGATCTTCAGCTTCTTTGCCGCCTCTGATCGAGTATCGGGCTTCGGAAGCTCGATGTTCGACTCGATCGGCTGCGATCGGTCGGCCTCGTAAGCTTGGCATTTGATCAAACTTGTTCGAGGCTTTGGAGACCCAAAACTCTCGATCGCAGACACATGTAAGGCCTTTTGCACTGAAATAACTGATCTCTGAGACTTTTGCACCGGAAGAGAGGGCAAAAACAACGATCTTTGCATCGGCGGCCGAGTGCTCTGCCGCAAAAAGATATCAGACCCATTTGTTATAGTTGAGTATTGCTTCACAGAGCAGATCATGGTGAAAACAGCTTGAATTTCTGGAGTGAAAATTCAAGTGGGTTTTCTGTGAAACACAGAAAAAACCCAATACAGATCAATGGGTCAGAGTCGGGTTTTGGAGAGAAGAGTTGGAACCCAATAACAATTCACGGCTGCTGAACCAAAAACAAAGGAGAGAAAAATAAAACTTTGGCTTTGTTTGACCTGAAAAAAGCTTGAAAGTTGAACCCGGAACGGTAGATCTTCAATATATAGTAAAGATCAAAGCTTTGAATAAAATAAAAAAGAAAAGGGTAGGAAAATACTTCTTTTTTCCCCTCAGATTTTATGATCGGGGTAGCTTTCGTAGAACAGAGTAATCTAATAAATATATGACAGCAGAGAGACAGAAATATTGAATTTTAATTTTGATTATTATTTCTTTTTGACGTTTGGGTTTGGTGGCAGGGGTTTGTTGGGTGTGTTTTGTGAGACTTTGAAATCTACAAATACAATGGCTTTCTTCTCTGAAATCTCAGTCCAGAGAGAAGTGTTACCAAATAGTCATGTGAGTGCGCACCTTTTACATTAAAAGTATCTCGTCAACTTTCTCTTCTTTCACAGGGAGTACTACAGACTACAAACAATACGTTTTGGTTTCTAAAAGGTATTTTGTAGGTTTCTATATACTGCGGTTGGGTGTATGAAGACTTGGATCCAACTCAAGTGCAAAGAGGCGGGACATAATACTTTAGCCCATTGGTTTAACCCACGCCTGCTCAACTAACCATGTCTTGCCATTCACTAGGTCTAAATTATAAGGGGTGAGCAAAAAATTGGTGAGCCATCAAAACCAACCAAATCACCTAGTTGGGCCGGTTCATTGATTTTGGAGACTTTAAATAGAAATAAAAGTTGAAGCCTTTTAGGGCTCGTTTGGGAGTGCTTCTTCCCGAAGCGGTTATGCCAGTAGCACTTATGACATAAGCGCTTCTACAAAGAAGCAGTTAAAATTAGCTCCCAAAATCTTACAACTTTACAATTAATAAATAAAGCTCTATCACTCTCATCTAATTCAGCCTCAACTTGTTTAGTCCTTGTCTTGCTCACTAATTCATCTGAAAAATTAAACAGGGTGAGGGATGAGCAACCACCGCTCAGTGAGTAGATTATGTAATATGCCAGTCAAGCAATGTCGTTTTACACACTTCAGAAAATATCATGAAAAGATACACCAATCCAGATCATATCACATCATCCCTTCATATCTTGGTTATCCTTCATAGCATGTAACCAACCACGTGACCCCTATTGGCTTCACTGCCCTATGTCCCCGTGTGGTACATCTATCCCTCGGATATTCCAACATTGAAGTTCTCATGTTCCATGAATAATATATACTTCACAAATATTCCAGTCAATATATATATAGTGTGAAAGATTGCATCAAATTAGACATGCTTGACTTGAAATAGAGAGATATTTGTAAATAGAACAAATCCACGATAATTCATGGTTTTCATATTTTATCACAAAATAAGAACTTTTAGAACACATTACATAAACTACTCACCTTGCTAATGAGAACCCTTTAAATAAATTGGCAAGACAACCCATCTACCTATCTTCATATACTACTACTCAAACCAAGCTCCAAGAGTTTCATCACCACTCTCTCTCTCTCTCTCTCTCTCTCTATTTTATTTCCTCGTTCTATTGCCTCTACTTTTCTGAAGAGGGAAATGATAATTGAAGAAACAATGGTTGTATTTATAGGATTTCAAGGGCGGTAGTTATGAGATAACTTCAATGCATAAGGATCATCTCCTTATTTCAAGTAGCTTTTCCTTCACTCTAAGTCAATAGAAGGATAAGAATAAATACAATGAAGACACGTATTGATGACTCAATCATCTAATTCATTGACATCTAATTAGTTTGTAAGCAAATAAAACTAGTAGACCATCTAATGCATAATTGATTGACACATGCTAACTACGTGGAGTACATAAAAGAACTCAATTTACACAGCCATGCATGATCCTAGATAGCTATGCACAAAATCCTTCTACCATGAAGTAATATTAATATTAAAAGCAAATTTTAAGAAAATCATCAAAATCATTTAATTTTCCCGAAATATAATATTTATTTATTTATTTAAATATACGAGATTTCACAATACAGATTGGAAAGAAAGAGACGCTGCTTCAAAAAGCCTAAAGACGTCACAAACCAACTAGCATCAGTCTAACCATTTTGTGGCGGTGGGCATAGTAGGCCATCCTTGTTTAGAATGCCTGTCAGAGAGGATGGGGGTCAACTGTCCTCCGAAATTATACACCTGTCTTCCGAAATTATGAATTATTTTTTCATGAATGACAAAAGGGTTGGCTTCAGGGCAAATTTTGTGGATTTGTAAGAGGCCTTGCTTGATCATTGCATTGGTGAATTTGAAAGTGGTTGTGCTCACTTTCTTTTCTGGTAAATGGGTCTTTGCTACCATAGACTTGGCTTCATAATAGGCCACTGTTGATTTTGTTTTTATTATGTCTTGATCAATGGGTCTGCCTTGGGTTGATGACTCCCCGACGAGAAGCGAGTGAGCAATTGCTTGCCTGCGGTGAGTCTCGCCCTACACCTTGACGAGTAAGGTGACACAAGTTAGGTCTGCATGCATGTGAGTGCAACTTACACCAATGGTTGCACCTCCTCCTTCAAATTCATTTATCTCCAAAACCAGGATTGGTTCATATGTTAATGCTTTTTTAATCAAGTTTGGTGCTACATATAATAATGTTTGTTTTCAAAAGCATACAATATTATATAAGCAAGGGGCATACAAGAATTCAGAACTGGTCTCCATTCTCCAGCAAGAAAGAGAGAGAAAAAAAAATATGGTATTTTGGCATTTAAAAAAATTTAATATGGGTATTTTCGGTATTTTAAAAGTTTCATTAAAGAGAGCCAAGTGCTTCCCGTGTTTTTGTCCTGCAACGCTTTTAAGAAGAAGCACCTCTCAAGTGCTTCTTTCAAAACCACTCCAAGTGCTTCTTCCAAAACCACTCCAAGTGCTTCTTCCAAAACCACTCCAAGTGCTTCTTCCAAAACCACTCCAAGTGCTTCTTCCAAAACCACTCCAAGTGCTTCTTCCAAAACCACTCCAAGTGCTTCTTCCAAAACCACTCCAAGTGCTTCTTCCAAAACCACTCCAAGTGCTTCTTCCAAAACCACTCCAAGTGCTTCTTCCAAAACCACTCCAAGTGCTTCTTCCAAAACCACTCCAAGTGCTTCTTCCAAAACCACTCCAAGTGCTTCTTCCAAAACCACTCCAAGTGCTTCTTCCAAAACCACTCCAAGTGCTTCTTCCAAAACCACTCCAAGTGCTTCTTCCAAAACCACTCCAAGTGCTTCTTCCAAAACCACTCCAAGTGCTTCTTCCAAAACCACTCCAAGTGCTTCTTCCAAAACCACTCCAAGTGCTTCTTCCAAAACCACTCCAAGTGCTTCTTCCAAAACCACTCCAAGTGCTTCTTCCAAAACCACTCCAAGTGCTTTTGGATCTCACCCAAAGCGTTTTTGCAATTTTTGCCAAACACCATTTTTAAAAGACAGAAGCACTTTCACCCATTTAGAAGCGTTTTTTGCTGCTCCAAAAGCACTCCCAAATGAATTAAAAGTATAGGTAGTATATTGAGACATTTTAAAGAACATATGGTAATCTAAATAAGACTATTTTAAAAGCATAGGGCATATCATAAATAAGGGCTCGTTTGGGAGTGCTTCTTCCCGAAGCGGTTATGCCAGTAGCACTTATGACATAAGCGCTTCTACAAAGAAGCAGTTTATTGCTTGGATGTCATATTTAAAAGTACTTTTACACTACATAAAAGCGCTTTTGATATTTTGTTTAGTGGTTGGCTGACACAATAAAAGCACTTTTAAAAAATTTAAAGAAAATAAGCCTTTTTTAAATTTACAGAAAATATCTCAATTTCTAGAAGAAAAGAAACTCCTTGAATAGAAATCTTATGTTGAGTAATTCACAATTAAGATGTTGGTCTTGCAGTCTATCTGGATTTCTGGTTGGGGATCACAGAAGGAACTGGATGAAGCCAAGTTGAATTTTGCTGCTGAGGTACCAAATTTGAATTTTCAATGGGATGCATATGTCTTTGCCTAATCTTTCTAGGCTCAGTAACCTAATGGGATGTCCTGTTTGATTTTCTTGATTCCATGCAGGGTGACCACGTGAGTTTCTTAAATGTCTACAAAGGATTTCTTCAGTCTTGTAAATCTTCGCAGTGGTGTCATAAGAACTTTGTAAACTACCATCAGAAAATATCATGAAAAGATACACCAATCCAGATCATATCACATCATCCCTTCATATCTTGGTTATCCTTCATAGCATGTAAGGAAAAAAAAGAAAGAAAGGGTATTTTGGCATTTAAAAAAATTAAATATGGGTATTTTCAGTATTTTAAAAGTTTCATTAAAGGGAGCTAAGTGCTTCTCGTGTTTTTGTCCTGCAGCGCTTTTAAGAAGAAGCACCTCTCAAGTGCTTCTTTCAAAACCACTCCAAGTGCTTTTGGATCTCACCCAAAGCGCTTTTGCAATTTTTGCCAAACACCATTTTTAAAATATAGAAGCGCTTTCACCCATTTAGAAGCGTTTTTCGCTGCTCCAAAAGCACTCCCAAACGAGCTCTTATATTCAACACTTAACTGCTTTTGTACAAAAATAAAAATAAAAAGTTCCACGTTTAGGTGCTAAGTTGGTTAGTTTAAGTAAAAGAGACTCACTATAAGAAAAGTAAAGAAAAAGGCCCAAAAAATTTCAGAGAATAGCTTTAAAAGTAACAATCACACACCTAAAAGGCATTTTTAGCTTATGTAATTGTTGGACTAAAGGTTTTATTTTTCTGGAGGCCATGTGCGGTCGCCCAGCCTGCACACTCTATATGCAGAACCCACAATACATTATATAATTTGATCCATACACCCAACCAAACCTATTAATTACTAAAAGTAAAACAAAAGCAAGTAAAATAAAATTCCAACCCTCTTTTTGCTGCTCCAAAAGCACTCCCAAACAAGCTCTTATATTCAACACTTAACTGCTTTTGTACAAAAATAAAAATAAAAAGTTCCACGTTTAGGTGCTAAGTTGGTTAGTTTAAATAAAAGAGACCCACTATAAGAAAAGTAAAGAAAAAGGCCCGAAAAATTTCAGAGAATAGCTTTAAAAGTAACAATCACACACCTAAAATGCATTTTTAGCTTATGTAATTGTTGGACTAAAGGTCTTATTTTTCTGGAGGCCATGTGCGGTCGCCCAGCCCGCACACTCTATATGAAGAACCCACAATACATTATATAATTTTATCCATACACCCAACCAAACCTATTAATTACTAAAAGTAAAACAAAAGCAAGTAAAATAAAATTCCAACCCTAACACAAATTTTTTGGCTAAACCGAAACATTGTTTGAAAATCGATCCAAAGCCACTGAACAACCTATCAACCCACACTTCCGTTATCTGATTGGAACCATTGACCCAACCACTGGAAGCACCGCCACTGCCACAAGTTACCGCTCGATTAGAGGCATCACCTTATTGTTGTTCCTTCAAAAGAAAAAGAAATATGCATTAAACTCCTATTGTTCGACAAAACCCTCTGATGATTTAAACAAAATTAGGTGGAATGTCACTGAAAAATCTATATAGCTCCAATGACACTACAATGAATAACTCTTTTAGATTGTTTGGTAGCATTTGAACGAACAAGAAAGATCTATACGACGTATTTTCACTAAAATCTTGATTCACATTTGGTGTTGATCTATACCAAACAGAATCACAACCCTCACGAAGACAAACTTGTAAAAAGCTTTCGAAAAAAACTCAAGCAATCGACCTGTAACTCATTTGGAGGCTTCCCAACTACCATTTGACACTCCATCCATTAAGAGTAGCTTGTTTTTTTTCCTATGTAGGGTTTAGTTATTGTCTGAACTATGTTAGGGTTTAGTTATTGTGAGAGGAAAAGTCAAAATAAGTGGAAGTTTGACGAAGAAAGTGCTTAAGGTTGCATGGATGTGTGTTAGAGTTATTGGATCTAGCGAGAAGATTTTACTTTTGATTTTAATGCTCCCTAAAGATGATTGGATAATAGGGTAAAATAGACAATTCACATTTTAAATTTCTCATATTTTAATGCAACATTTTGCTCCTTTGCTAACCAGTGTGATTGGTTATTTTTTTGCGCGCTCTCTCTAATGATTTAGTTTTGCTAATTTATCTTTATTGAATTAGACTTTTCAGGGACAAACCCAAGATTTCAAACTTGATTGGGCTAAATTTAACTTTCATATAAACATACTAAGTAGATAGAAAACTCGACCATATGATGTAATTTCATTGATAACAACAAATAATAATACACCTAGTCAAGGGGGGACATAAACAATTTCTTCTACTTTTCTTTCTTTTTTTCCATTGGCTGTGCATTCTTTTGTTTTTTTTTTCCCTATTTGTAGAGATGTGCAGCTTTTCTTTTCTCCATTTTATTCTCCACGTGCATTGCAAGGAATTCCTTAGGATAGTAGCTTATTCAATTAGCTGGGAAAAAAAAAGCCACCTGGGCTGTAGCCCAAGTTAACCATGCCTATGGTCCGTCTCTACTTCCTGTCATTAGCATTTTTCTAAATAAGATGTTTTTGTTGGTATTTTGAAAGGGCTTATTTGTTGAAATGCCCCATGTGGTTCCCAAATAGTCTCAATTTGCCTCTTGACGTTTCAAATGACTTAATCTCCCCCTTGAACTTTCATAACGTTATGTTTCAAATAAAAATTGTTAAATCAGTTGAAGTGGCATGGGTATTTTGGTAAAGTTAATTATTAAAAATTAAAAAAATTCAAATTAAATATAAAAAATAAAGATAAAAATGTATTCTTTTTTTTCTCCCTAATCGTCAGGCCCCACCACCTTCTCCCTCATGCAATGCATTTCATTCCAATTTTTTATGATAAACTAATAGATAATTGACTAAATAAACATCCTGCAAAGTTTTAATAAAAATTTCCAAGTTTGGACCCAAGATTTCAAACTTAATTGGACTAAATTTAACTTTCATATAAACATACTAAGTAGATAGAAAACTCGACCTTATGATGTAATTTCATTGATAACAACAAATAATACACCTAGTCAAGGGGGGACATAAACAATTTCTTCTACTTTTCTTTCTTTTTTTCCATTGACCGTGCATTCTTTTTTTTTTTTTTTCCCTATTTGTAGAGATGTGCAGCTTTTCTTTTCTCCATTTTATTCTCCACGTGCATTGCAAGGAATTCCTTAGGATAGTAGCTTATTCAATTAGCTGGGAAAAAAAAAGCCACCTGGGCTGTAGCCCAAGTTAACCATGCCTATGGTCCGTCTCTACTTCCTGTCATTAGCATTTTTCTAAATAAGATGTTTTTGTTGGTATTTTGAAAGGGCTTATTTGTTGAAATGCCCCATGTGGTTCCCAAATAGTCTCAATTTGCCTCTTGACGTTTCAAATGACTTAATCTCCCCCTTGAACTTTCATAACGTTATGTTTCAAATAAAAATTGTTAAATCAGTTGAAGGGGCATGGGTATTTTGGTAAAGTTAATTATTAAAAATTTAAAAAACAATTCACATTTTAAATTTCTCATATTTTAATGCAACATTTTGCTCCTTTGCTAACCAGTGTGATTGGTTATTTTTTTGCGCGCTCTCTCTAATGATTTAGTTTTGCTAATTTATCTTTATTGAATTAGACTTTTCAGGGACAAACCCAAGATTTCAAACTTGATTGGGCTAAATTTAACTTTCATATAAACATACTAAGTAGATAGAAAACTCGACCATATGATGTAATTTCATTGATAACAACAAATAATAATACACCTAGTCAAGGGGGGACATAAACAATTTCTTCTACTTTTCTTTCTTTTTTTCCATTGGCTGTGCATTCTTTTGTTTTTTTTTTCCCTATTTGTAGAGATGTGCAGCTTTTCTTTTCTCCATTTTATTCTCCACGTGCATTGCAAGGAATTCCTTAGGATAGTAGCTTATTCAATTAGCTGGGAAAAAAAAAGCCACCTGGGCTGTAGCCCAAGTTAACCATGCCTATGGTCCGTCTCTACTTCCTGTCATTAGCATTTTTCTAAATAAGATGTTTTTGTTGGTATTTTGAAAGGGCTTATTTGTTGAAATGCCCCATGTGGTTCCCAAATAGTCTCAATTTGCCTCCTAACGTTTCAAATGACTTAATCTCCCCCTTGAACTTTCATAACGTTATGTTTCAAATAAAAATTGTTAAATCAGTTGAAGTGGCATGGGTATTTTGGTAAAGTTAATTATTAAAAATTAAAAAAATTCAAATTAAATATAAAAAATAAAGATAAAAATGTATTCTTTTTTTTCTCCCTAATCGTCAGGCCCCACCACCTTCTCCCTCATGCAATGCATTTCATTCCAATTTTTTATGATAAACTAATAGATAATTGACTAAATAAACATCCTGCAAAGTTTCAATAAAAATTTCCAAGTTTT
>NW_018921318.1:96552-110903 GCF_002207925.1 Prunus avium
TGGTTTTTATTCAATTTTTATCGATATCGATAATATCCCGATATTTCTATCGAAATGTCCGTGATTTTGGCCTACCGATATTTCCGATATTTTAGACCTTGATCTCAACTAGCCCCATTGCCCAACCAACCCACACCCAGCCAAAACCCACCCCACCTTCTCCCTTCTCTCTCTCTCTCTCTCTCTCTCTCTCTCTCTCTCTTCAACCCCCTCCCCCAATTGTCAAAAGGCTCAAAACCCACAAATAAAATCACTAAATTGACATCAGATTTCGCATCTGTGGCAGTCTAGATCTTCCTCGATGGCTACCAAAGAAAGAGAGAGAATTGGGAGGAAAGAGATAGAGGGTGAATTGTTGGTTAGGGTTTGATGATGTCAAAGAGAGGAGGAGATGGTGGAGGGCGAGTTGGGTTTTTGGCTGCCAAAGAGAGAGAGGGGGGAAAGGGAGAGAAAGAGGGAGAAAGAAGGAAGAGGGGTTGCTGGGTTTTTTTTGGTACCTTTGTTTTGACAAAGGTGGGGAGGAGGAAGGTGGTTGTTGGGGTTGGTTGGGTGGTGGGGCTAGTTGTGATGAGGGAAAAGGTGGTGAGTGCTGACAATTGAGGGAGAAAAAAGAAGAGGAGATATTTTCATCTTAATTTTTTACCTATTTTAAATAATTTCAATCATTTTTTATATTTAATTTGAATTTTTTAATTTTTAATAGTTAAATTTACCAAAATACCCATGTCACGTCAATTGATTTAACAGTTTTTATATGAAAACTAATGGAATGGGGCAACCCTGGTCACATAATAGAAGTTCAGGGGGAAATTGAGTCATTTGAAACTTCAGGGGGCAAACTGAGACTATTTGGAAACAACAGGGGTCAATTCAACAAATAAGCCTTTTGAAAGTTTAACCAAATGCTCCTTATCCTTTTAGAGCAAGTCCAGCAGCTCAGGCTAGACTCGGGCTAGGGGACTTTTGGGCAAAAAATCAATTCCAGCAGCTCAGGTTGGCTCGAGTTGCAGGTGGGGACAACGAAGACGGGTTGGCCCAAGGGCGGGTCGAGCCCGAGATCCAAAACGAGGGAGGCTGACGTCAGCAACAAAAAAAATTGAAAAAAATTGAAAAAAATACAAAAAAATTCAGATTTAAAAAAAAAAAAAATACTTAGTCATATTTTTCACTTCCCACACCAAAAATCTTTTTAAAAAAAATTGTCCAAATTAATTGTTTAGGTAAACAAATTTGTGAAAAAAACAAAAAAAATGAATAGTATTTGCCCTTTGCCATGACAATTGCTGGAAACACACATTGCTTTTTGCAAAGGCAGCCACTATTCACGTGAATAGTAGCTGCCCTAGCACCTCCTTGCCATGGCAAGGGTCTGGAAGTGCTCTTATAGATATGGATAGATGAGAGAGCTTCAAATAAGCTACTATTTGTGGGACCTACTATAAGTTGTATTTTATGACTCCATCAACTTTTAGCATCTTTGTTAAAATATCATTTGTGCAGAAATTTCAACATCAGAAATCATTTGATTAAACATTCGATCATTACTTGCAAGAATATGAGTGCAAGTTGAATAGTGTTTGCCCTTTGCCATGACAATTGCTGGAAACACACATTGCTTTTTGCAAGGGCAGCCACTATTCACGTGAATAGTAGCTGCCCTAGCACCTCCTTGCCATGGCAAGGGTCTGGAAGTGCTCTTATAGATATGGATAGATGAGAGAGCTTCAAATAAGCTACTATTTGTGGGACCTACTATAAGTTGTATTTTATGACTCCATCAACTTTTAGCATCTTTGTTAAAAGATCATTTGTGCAAAAATTTCAACATCAGAAATCATTTGATTAAACATTCGATCATTACTTGCAAGAATATGAGTGCAAGTTTTTTTTTTCTTTACAAAATGATATCTTACTACCCTACAGGTACATGCCTAAACTCGGTTGCAAGGGGGTGGGCATGCATTGTTGGCCAACTGGCCAAACCCACGTATGCCACAAATTGTTTATTTGAATTCTCACATTTCTTTTTTTGCGCTTTTGGGCATTTGTTTTAATATACAAAATGATATTGGGAGATGGAGGAATCGAACCTAGGAAGTTTGGTGCATGAGTAAATAATTCTAACCACATGAGCTACAAGCCACTTGCTGCGCTTTTGGGCTTTAGGATTATCCCTTGATCACTAAATCCTTTAGGGATCCAAATCCTCTGCTTCGATCTGCTTGATTTTTAACCCGAATTTATCACCTTACTGAATAAAAAAAAATCCAAAACTGATATATTTTTAAAACCAAGAAATCCTTAAAAGATTATATCCACTTTGCCGACAGTTCCCCTCCCCAAAAAATTTCTTCTTCTTCATCATTTAGCCGATGCAATTCATAAGAAAACCATATTTAACCCACACGTCTCCAATCAAGCCTTCTTAGGCATCAAAATGAAAGAAGAAAAGAATCCATTAATAAGAACTTGATTTTAAAAACAAACAAGAAACTTGAATAGAGATCCCCAATGATGAAGAATTTGATTTGAGGAAGGGTACTTATCTCTTTCTGCTGGTTGCATAATCTCCAATAAGGGTCAGACTCTTCGAGAACAGATTTTCCTTGAGAAAGCAACAAAAAAAAAACATTTTATCATATTTTAGTCTTTGGATGGTTTTTTTAATAGTAAATTGAGGTTACTCCCATAAAATTCATTTAAAATCATCTACAATCCTTCCTTTTATTTTTCTATTTAAAATATCCAATTTTTTCAAATAATACCCGATCACTAGGATCCAACTCAGCAGTTACCTAATATAACTTAAAATCTGATTTATTATATTTTTCGGATTCCAAAACTACCCCTATTTATAATTTAACGTGTTATGTGGGAGGTGTATTAAGCCTTGGTTCCTGAATTTTATTGTTTTGATTTCCTCCCACCGAATTAGCTTGCAATTTCAATCCTCTTTATGCATATTAGTTTTGATTATGAATTTAATTTGCATAATGGTATTTTGCATAGGGATAGTGATTTGTTGGATCAGTTTTATTTTTCTGAGAAAAGCCATGATTTTCCTTAACGGGAGTTCTTGTTGCATCCAGGATTCCGATGCCGACAACACTGACTGCGACAAACTATTCCGGCGCCGACGACTTAAATCTTGAGTGGGCTGCCCTGCATAACACAAGTAATTTATGCATATTTAGAAATCTGATTTCTTAGATAGGTAAATTACGATGCAGAGTCTTACTCGACAAGACCGATGCAAAGTCTTATTAGGAGAAAGAACAGGTGATGTCATTATAGTGTTGAGAGCAGATCATCGTTTTTTAAGAACATTTTAATTCTTTGTTTGCCAGGTTTTTATGTTCATTGAAATTCTGATTGGTGACTAAAGTGCTGTGGGTTCTTTATTATGTCGACTTGTTGTGGGTTCTTTCTGTTATCCGATTATCTTTCTAGCTTCTGTTGCTAGAACACAACTTGTGACTAAAGTCAACTCAGCTCTCATGTAAACTAAACGACCAATTGTATTTTCATGGATATATCATTTGCATCACCCCACTAGGTAAATTACTCATTAGGTACCTACCTATACCCATTATTGTGGGGCCGCTCTGGTTGTTTCTTTTTGAATACTTAATCTCAAACCACTAAAAACATTAAAAAAAAAATGGCTAAAAACCATTTGGAGTCACTCTGGTTGTTTCTTTGTGTACACTAAATTAGGAAGAGCAAACTAAAAACCCAGCAATAATTAGGAATTTGAGATTAGGTAAAAATGTTTTAGAAAACCCAATTCATTTTTTTTTCCAACAAGAAGTTGGGTGTGTGTTTAATTTTTGCACATCACGTGTTTGACGAAATACCAACTGTGTAGATAATGTAGGAGATGCTAAAACATAGGTTCAAATTAATTTGATACAAATGGATATAGATGGGTATATGTCTAGGAAATAGAATTTTTAGGGACCTATATTGAACAAGCCCTTTTTTTAATGAGGTGACAAATTCAGATTAAAAGTCAAGCACATTCAAGCAAAGAAAAATAAAGTAGAGGATTCGAATTCAACTTGTAGTTAAACATTTGTGGCCTTTTTGTTTTGGTGAGCGACCTTCTTATTTTTGATTTAGGCGTTTTCACTTTTGTACATGTCACCAAGTTAGCATTAATATTAGAGTGCTGCTATTTCTACCTACTGTCCTAATTCCTCACCCACATCTTTCCACTCATTTAAATTTGAAAAAAGATAATCCTATCTTTCCACCAACCATTATTCCTAAAATACTCTTTAATTATTAATTCAAGCATTTCCACCTCTTTCAATCCAGTACGCCAAAGAGGAAGGTTATCGTCTGCCTTTAACAAAGCAATTGACATGGGTAACCATACTGCAAAAAAGTATGAACTAATGAATACAAGCACTTGAAGTATTGACATATTCATCATGGAGTGGTCAGTGGCGGATGCAGGAATGACCACTCATGGGGTCATAGTGTAAACTACCTAATAATTTTTTAAGATGAAAAAAATATTGAAAATGAAACGATAGTACTTTCACTCATAATTAATCTCAAAAATAATATTACAAGTTACAATTGTCCACGACGAGGTTTCATTTATTTGAATTGAGGCTTAGGGTTTAGAAATTAGAACTTACTTGAATTGAATTGTAAACTTTCAATCCGATTATCTTTCTAGCTTCTGTTGCTAGAACACAACTTGTGACTAAAGTCAACTCAGCTCTCATGTAAACTAAACGACCAATTGTATTTTCATGGATATATCATTTGCATCACCCCACTAGGTAAATTACTCATTAGGTACCTACCTATACCCATTATTGTGGGGCCGCTCTGGTTGTTTCTTTTTGAATACTTAATCTCAAACCACTAAAATCATTATAAAAAATGGCTAAAAACCATTTGGAGTCACTCTGGTTGTTTCTTTGTGTACACTAAATTAGGAAGAGCAAACTAAAAACCCAGCAATAATTAGGAATTTGAGATTAGGTAAAAATGTTTTAGAAAACCCAATTCATTTTTTTTTTCCAACAAGAAGTTGGGTGTGTGTTTAATTTTTGCACATCACGTGTTTGACGAAATACCAACTGTGTAGATAATGTAGGAGATGTTAAAACATAGGTTCAAATTAATTTGATACAAATGGATATAGATGGGTATATGTCTAGGAAATAGAATTTTTAGGGACCTATATTGAACAAGCCCTTTTTTTAATGAGGTGACAAATTCAGATTAAAAGTCAAGCACATTCAAGCAAAGAAAAATAAAGTAGAGGATTCGAATTCAACTTGTAGTTAAACATTTGTGGCCTTTTTGTTTTGGTGAGCGACCTTCTTATTTTTGATTTAGGCGTTTTCACTTTTGTACATGTCACCAAGTTAGCATTAATATTAGAGTGCTGCTATTTCTACCTACTGTCCTAATTCCTCACCCACATCTTTCCACTCATTTAAATTTGAAAAAAGATAATCCTATCTTTCCACCAACCATTATTCCTAAAATACTCTTTAATTATTAATTCAAGCATTTCCACCTCTTTCAATCCAGTACGCCAAAGAGGAAGGTTATTGTCTGCCTTTAACAAAGCAATTGACATGGGTAACCATACTGCAAAAAAAGTATGAACTAATGAATACAAGCACTTGAAGTATTGACATATTCATCATGGAGTGGTCGACTCATGTGAGCAGCGAGGAGCAGCAAGAAGGACGTGGAGGAGAAAGGATGGTGGTTATAGCGTCGCTGTGTGTGTCGTTGGAGGGAGGAGAACAAGATGATGGGTCTTACGCTTTTTTTTTTCTTTTTTCTTTTTGTCAAACTATGGAATAGGTGGGTTATGTGAATTTAGGTTTTTTCCCTAAGTTCTTAGAAGTCATTTTACAAATGAGTAAATTTGCCTTTAAAATTTTTAAGATAAGGTGGGTGGGGAAATAGGACAGAGGGTGGAAATAGCAGAACTCTAATATTATTATATATCTTTTTATGTATGTCTAAAATGCCCGTGCCAATACGGTCTAACCCAGTGGAAAAGGGCCTTGACTTGCAGATCAGTGGCCTCAGATTCGAACCTCCATGGCACTTTGGTAGTGTGTGTATGTGAGAAACTCCATCCCCTTTGTAGTTTAGACTTATATTTTAAAAAAATGCCCATCAACACTATTAATATTCATTAATTTATTTCATTTAGGTTTTTTCCCTAAGTTCTTAGAAGTCATTTTACAAATGAGTAAATTTGCCTTTAAAATTTTTAAAATAAGGTGGGTGGGGAAATATGACAGATGGTGGAAATAGTAGAACTCTAATATTATTATATGTCTTTTTATGTATGTCTAAAATGCCCGTGCCAATACGGTCTAACCCAGTGGAAAAGGGCCTTGACTTGCAGATCAGTGGCCTCAGATTCGAACCTCCATGGCACTTTGGTAGTGTGTGTATGTGAGAAACTCCATCCCCTTTGTAGTTTAGACTTATATTTTAAAAAAATGCCCATCAACACTATTAATATTCATTAATTTATTTCAATTACACTCTGGATTTTGGGGATCTCATCCCTTACTATATTTAATGAATTACCTCATATCGGTCTGATGTAGAAAATGATTTTCACAAAGTCTCAGGCCAAATAGGTTTTACTCGAGCTCTAGCAATGTAAAAAAATAATTATTTTCCAGTTTGGGGTTAACACCTGTGATAAGTTTTCTATCTCGATTAACTGTAAAAAGTCATCACCATACATGGTAATTGCTAAGTTTTTTTTCTTCTTTTTTTAATGTTCACATAAAGACATGAAAGGGAGAAAAAGACTTACATGGGAAAATCCTTACATAAATAAAACGAGAAAAAAGATTTCCATATACGGGAATAAATGTGTTATTAAATTGGCCATGATATTGTTCACATGACTTACCAAAAAAAGAAAACAGCCTAGATATGGTGCTATATGCATTTGGAGATTACTTTATAAGTCTAGCTATCGCAGTCCCCAAATGCTTCATACATTAACCAAAATGGCTGGAGTCTCATCTGTTCTTCACATAACTCTCTTTCTTTGTCTCATCACAATCTCTGCATTCCATCCAACATATTCAAAACCAAATGGTTTCAGCCTCAAGCTCATCCCCAGAGAGGCTCCTGAATCTCCTTTGTACCCTGGAAACCTCACTCTACTTGAACGAATTCAAAGAATGATCAAGTTCTCCGAAGCCAGATCTCACTATTTGGACTTAATTTCATCTTCAAATTCCACCATAGAACTTGACAATATAAGTCTTACTTTGCTTCGTGACAACTTCTTCTACATGGTGCAAGTCGGCATTGGATCCCCAGCCACAGTTGTGTTCTTACTTTTGGATACCGGCGGTAGCCTAATTTGGACGCAGTGCAAACCTTGTCAAAATTGTTACCCACAAGCAACTCCCATTTACGATTCAGCACAATCGTGGAGTTATCGAAAGCTTGCTTGCAACCACCACTTTTGTCAAGGTCCCCGGGCCCTTTACCAATGTGTTAACGACGAATGTGTCTACAACATCAATTATGGTGGTGGGGCATTGACTAGAGGTATAGCTTCTATTGAAATATTCACATTTCCATTTAACATCACAACCACTCTACGCGTTGCTGACATAGTCTTTTGTTGTTCGAACGACAATCGAAACATTCAATTTGCGAAAAATGGTGTCATTTCGGGGGTGTTGGGGTTAAGCTTGAACCCTGATTCACTATTGTCCCAGTTGGCTGATCAAACCCAAAGACGTTTCTCATATTGCTTGGTTCCTTTTACTGAAGCACAAATGGCTCCTAGTGTGGTAAGGTTCGGGGATGATATACCAGCACCACATGGAGGTATTAGCACAACTCCTTTTGTAACACCACCAGGATCTCCATTTTACAACTTAAATCTTTTGGATATAAGTGTTGGATCAGGCAAGTTAGGGTTTCCACCGGGTACCTTTGCATATATATAGTCAAAGTGGTACCCGTGGTTTCTTCATTGATTCAGGTGCCCTAATCTCTCAACTTGATCAAAATGCCAATGGACGTAACACGTACCGGGAGGTTATGAGGGCATTTCAAAACTATTATGATTCTCTCCATCTTACCAGAATTGGTCGGGTGCCTGAAGGGTTTCAATTATGTTACAGCTATACGCCGCAGTTTACTCAATTTGCCTCTATGACATACCACTTTGAGGGTGCTAATTATGTTGTTGATCCAAGATATGTGAACTTTTATAATCATGAGGCAGGTCATTTTTGCGTAGCAATGATGCCAGGTAATAGGAAATCTATACTAGGAGCATGGCATCAGCAAAGTATGAGGCTCATCTACGATCTCAACACTCATGCGCTCCAATTTACTCCTGAAATTTGTGCTAATGATGACCATCCTTAATTGATTGTATTCTTCACAGCTTTCTTTCTTCTTTTCTTTGGTTCCTTTTACTTTGAATTGCAGTTGCCTGTTTGGTGCTGTGAAATTTTGTTAATAATGTTTTGGAACCAAGTTTTTGCTTCTTCAAATCAGATATTATATAGCCTCATCGAAAAAGATATAAATTGTGAAATCGAGCCCTAGTATGTTTAATTTGGGCCTGCATGTAGTTCTTTTTGTACTTTTGGGCCCTTGGGCCCAGTCTACCAAAAAATAAAAAGTGTTTTTTATCCTCCCCCAAACCCCCGTTCCTTTATTTAGTGCAAGCAATTGGGGAAGGGGATTTACACATTTTATCATTGGGTGCCTGGTGGTTTCGAACCTCCGACCACATGGTGGAGGTGGAAGAGCTCAACCAAAAGAGATATACCCCACTGACCTTCCCCTTAAATACTTAGATATTTGTTTAATCAAATCATTAGTTTGTCTGTTAGTAGAAAATTAAGGGCTTTTAGACTAGGAACCAAGAAGCCTACAGACTTGTTGAAATCCAATATGGCCAAGAAGAAAGGAAATTAAGAAAATTGGTTAACTATTTGGTAAAACATATATTTCCTACCATTATTTGGAAACCTTTTCCATTTAGAAATGGCTTAAACACAAGGTATTTGTATGCAAGGCCACACAAACTACCCTTCTCGTAAAATTTGAGTCAGCTATCACTTGATCTCTTTGTGCTGTTTAATTCGCCCTCCTTTGTTTTCTAGTCATGGCTTTGATGAAGAGTATTACACTGAGACTTTTGGTGACAATGGCTCTCTATGGTGTTTGTTTTGGTGCTATTTATAGAGTTGGTGACTCTAATGGCTGGACTTCTAGATGCCTTGTTGATTACAACGAGTGGGCTTCAACAAAGGACTTCCACGTCAACGACACCCTCATATTTACTTATAACAGTCAATTCCATAACGTGATGCAAGTTACCAACCAAGATTTCCAATCTTGCAACACAACCTACACCTCTGGCTCTGACACTGTCACCCTTAATAGGTCCAGCCATTTTTACTTTCTCTGTGGTACTCCTGGCCATTGCCAACATGGACAAAAAGTCAACATCAACGTCACGCTGCCTATATCTGCAGATGGTTCGTTTGCAAGCCCAAGCCCGGCACCTTATGGAGCATCGCCTTCTTCTGAAGTGTTGTTTCTAAGCAGTGCTCCTACTCTTCGTCTTTTGAAGCTTGAGTTCACCACTGTTGTGTTATGTGTTTTGGGTTTTGTACTTTAGACAGGTTTCTTAATATTATTGTACGTACGGGTGTTAATGTTTCAATTCCTGGGGTAGATGAGGATGTAGGGTTTTTTTTTTGGTCGGAAGATGAGGATGTAGGGTTAGGTTTGATATATAACATTTTTCAATTTATTTGGGTTTCTATATTTTTTGGTTCGTGTCCCTGTGTGTCACTGCTTTGTACTACAAAATTAAACAACTAATTTGCAGCAATGAACTTTCTCATAGAAATTTTTTAACACACTAAGAACCAATTAGAAAATAACAAGTGGCAAGTTTTGAGATTTTACCTTCAAATAAACTCTATACAGGTAATTATATAATATGTCATAAATGAGCCTATTAATGAAAAGAACTTAATTTATACATGCGATTTTGATAAACGTAGGTATTCATCATCATTAAAAAAAAAAAACAAAACAAAACAAAAGGGATAAAAAAAAAAGAAAAGCATTTTGGCTCTTCATTGAAAAAGAAAAGAAAAAGAAATAAACTTCTTGTGTGCAAGCAGTTGAGGGTTGTGAGTGGGAGAACGCATAATAGAACTTCATATTCACTCGCGTACATTAAAAAGGTGTCATTTTAAATAAATTAACCTTTGAACAATTTAATTATATATCTTCATTGAAAAAGAAAAGAAAAAGAAATAAACTTCTTGTGTGCAAGCAGTTGAGGGTTGTGAGTGGGAGAACGCATAATAGAACTTCATATTCACTCGCGTACATTAAAAAGGTGTCATTTTAAATAAATTAACCTTTGAACAATTTAATTATATAGGATGAATAAATACACATTGATTGAAAAAATTATCATTTTCTTCGTTTTCAGTTAACCAATGTATATTTGCTGCCTTGACAAAAAATGGAAATATTATTAAAAAATGCGTATGTATGTGTATAATATGAGTATTAAACAAGAAAATGCTAAATTCTTTATACAGGTAAAAACTATGAAAAAGTTAAAACTAAAAAGGGGATAATAAAAACTCGGGTAGTGGCCTAATAGTAATGGATAATACTCTAAACTACTCTTATTGATAAAATAAAATCACGGAAAAGAAAAATTAATAAGGAAAAGGGGTATTTATTTCAGAGTATACAAAAATCACGGAAAAGAAAAATTAGTAAGGAAAAGGGGTATTTACAGAGTACAGCCGTACGGCTATAGTCGATTTTAAATTTTTTTTAAATAAATAGTATAGCCGCGCGGTTATACTCGGGTTTTTATTAAAAGTTTAATAAATAGTACAGCCGCGCCGCCGCACTATTTACATATAATATTTTCCGACAGTACAGCCGGTCGGCTATACTCGGGTTTTTAAAATTGTTTTTAATACATAGTATAGCCGTTCGGCTATACTGTTTAAATATAATATTATAAAACGTATAGCCGCGCGGCTATACTATTTATTTATAAATAAAAAAATCACAGTACCACTCCTAACCTTCACTTCACTTTCATTCAAAACCTAAAACAGCTCCCTCTTAATACTATTAGCATCAAATCCTTCCAATAATTTAAAGTACAAATTGCTTCCGAGGATTATTGCACACTCGACTGTTGGCTTCTTTTTTTCTTTTCTTTTAATTTTTCTGTTTTTGTGATACCAGTTCATATATCCAATCCAAGTAACTGCAGTGTCTATGGACGTATGCATGCAAGGTATTAATTACACAAAGGGATCCTAATTTGATATACCTCTCTCTTTTAATTTTTAATTTATATATATTTTTTTGGAGAAAAAACTGTCTTCGTATTTTTTTTTTTTCATTTTATCTTTTAATGTATTTTAAGTCCTTAGATAACTTGGCTCAAGGGAAAATTAGCAACAACTATATGGGCATAAATCATTATCTGACAGATGAGCACTAGTTATAATTAACTCTGTTATGAAGAAATTAAAATAAAAAAAATCCTACTGTAACTACTAGTTGGAAACCTACTCCATGTTGGAGTCGGCTAATAGATACACACTATATATGCAAGGGCACCCCACAGTCTACTCTCACGCAAAATTTCAGTCAGCTCTTCGTTCCCTTAACACAAATTTGATCAATCACTCGATCATTTTTCTGCTCTTTAATCCGCTCTCCTTTTTGTTGTCTACTCATGGCTTTGGAAAAAAGTACACTGATTTTCTTGGTTATGCTTGCTTTATGCGGTGTTTGTTTTGGTGTTGTGTATAGAGTTGGTGACTCTAGTGGTTGGTCTTCTAGAGGCCTTGTTGATTACAACGAGTGGACTTCAACAAAAGACTTCCATGTTGGCGACACACTCATATTTGCTTACAACAATCAATTCCACAACGTGATGCAAGTTACTAACCAAGATTACGAATCTTGCAACCCTACCTCTCCGATCGCAGTCTATACATCGGGATCCGACACCATTACCCTTGAAATGCCCGGCAACTTTTACTTTTTGTGTGGTGCTCCTGGCCATTGTCAAGCCGGACAAAGGGTTGAGATCACGGCCACCCTACCTACACCAGATGGCTCTTTTGTAAGTCCAAGCCCGGCACCTTATGGATCCTCACCTTCAGCTTCTCATTCAGAAGTGTCTCCAAGCTTTGATCAAAGTAGTGGTCCTGCTCCTCATTCTGAAATGATGTCGCCAAGCTCAGCTCTAAGCATTCATTTTTCGAAACTTGGGTTGGGTGTCACCGTCTTTGTGTTATCTACTCTTTTGGGTCTTGTATTTTAGATATGTTTATTCTTAGTATAGTAGGGATGCTAATGTTTCATTCAATATATGCTTTTTTGGATTCTGTCATACAAGTTAATTATATTTCTCATCAATACTAAAAAGAACAAGTTAAACAACGTTGTGAATTTGTACGTGCAATCTTTATCATAGTATGGGTCTACCTTAAATCATTAATGGAAGAACATTTTTCTCCCCTAACCTGGAGATATTCGAGTTGACATTCCTTTTGTATTGAAACTTCCACCTTAAAGGACATAAACCTTTAAAAATTGAATATATATGATGAATAAATTAGCATAAACAAATAAAAATTCTTTGTTTTCAGTCAAACAATATAGCTTTCTCAGCATTTTTTCAGGAATTGGAACCTTTTTCCAGTGGGGTGGTTCGATTTTTGCCAAAATCTCTAAAGAAACCGGCGGTTCGGTTTTGCAATTTTTCTGTTTTCTTTTCTTTAATTTAGTTTTCTAATTTTTTTAGATTTTAAATGTTAAACCATTTTTTTTTAAAAATAATTTTTATTTAGATCCATGTGACATTATCTCATTGGATATGTGGGAACCACATACGTGCCACGTCATCAATTTAACATAACCTAAATAACATGACCAAATTGATGTGTGAGGTGTAACATAAAGGACCAATAATGTCAAAAAAAACATAAAGAATCAAAAGTGATAATTTTGCAAACCTTAGTGACCATTTGTGATAAAAATCCTTAAATATGGCGTTGATGAAAGAATCTAGATAAATGATTCTTTTTTGGGTTGACTTTGATGATTTGAGTGTTCCGATTGTGGAAATATTTTTTATCACCACTTTAACCCATGCGTACTCTCACTACCCTTCTCAATATTTGACACGTGTTCATGAGACCATGTTCATGGGTTCCCATGGACACGTGTCAAATATTAAGAAGGGTGGTGAGGGTACACCTTGAGTTAAAGTGATAAGCAAAAATACTCTATCCGATTGTGGGTGTTGGGGTTTTATGATCAATGAGGGAGCGTGTTAATCTTTGTTCTTATCTTCAAAATTATTATTCAACATTATAGCTCATCATTCGTGTTTTCTCTTTCGCATTATCCATACAAATTTCTTTTCTTTTATACGATTTTTTGTTTTTTGCTTTTAATGTTTGTGATTATCTTCAAAATTAAACTTTATTATTCAACATTATATCTTGACAATCTAGTTTTATAAGTGGTTGACAATGAAAGCTTCAGCCTTTGATAAATATAAAATCAAATTAATCAATAATGAGAAATCTTCTATACAATAATTTTTCCCGTTAAATGGGTTAGAATAATTAAATAATAAAAAACACAATTTATTAATAAATCAATCAAAATAAATAAAATAAAATTATTCTCAAGAACAAAATGTTTGTTATGCTAATGAATATATTTAATTTGATATGTGTATCTGTGTGTGTGTCAGGCCAGGGACCTGACAGTGACAAAAACTCTGGTAAGATTTTGCTCCTTATCTTTCTCCTTTAGTTTTTCTCTCCTAACTTCTATTCATCCATGTAATTGTATCTTGAGTTATTATGTGAATGATGAGAGGGAAATGTTCGTCATATTTCTCCATCATATTGATTACTTTCCCATACAAGTAGCTAGCTAGGTTTTCCAAAATAGCAAAATAGAAATGGAAAGGTACGACTAAAAAACCTGTAAAAGCTAGTTTAGGAATGGGGAGAGTGAAGCTTCAGATCAAGAGGATTGAGAATACGACTAATAGACAAGTCTTTCTCAAAAAGAAGAACCGGGCTTATCCACAAAGCCTACGAGCTCTCTGTTCTCTGTAATGTTAATGTAGCGTTTATCATGTTTTCTCCATCGCGAGGCTCAATCTCTTCCTCCAGATGCATGCTTAGATAGGATCCATATCTATATAGGCTTAGGCTACTTCATGTATATCATTTCCAAAAGCCGCTACTTTATCTTATTATCTCTAGCTTCCT
>NW_018921319.1:0-12732 GCF_002207925.1 Prunus avium
CTTGTTCTATTTCCTTTTAGGTGTCCTTCGTTTGGTGTTTTATTTTTCTTTTAACTTTATTTGCTGTTTTGCAACAACAATTGCATTTTATTATTTTATTTTGTAGGCCTTTCTTTGTTCCTGGTTTATACATTTTTATTTGTCAAAGTTTTTTTTTATTGTGCTACAAAGCTTCTGGAGTCTTTGTTCTTCCCTCTTGCTGGTTTTCTAGGATAGGAAAGTGTTGTTTTTTCAGTTGGTACTGGTCCTTATGTTAGTTTGTTTTGTTTCAAGTTCTTTGGTCCTCTAGCTAGGTTGTGTTAGGTTTTAGATTGCATCAGGTTTTTTAGTTTTCTTTTTTTGTCTTCGTACTTTTGTTGTTGTCTGTCTTCTTTCTGGTTCTTTTGGCCAAGTTTTTCCATTGATTTTCCATTTGGCTAAGTTCTTTTAATTGGTTAGTTGTTTTGCTTTAGAACTTTTTTTGATTTTGGGTTGCCGAGGTAGTTTTCACTGATAGCTTCTGTTGCAATCTTCATTTTTTTTTTTTTTTTGGGGTTTTCTTACATGTGCTTAAGTTTGTTCCAATTTGTATTTGGTTTCTTCTTGCCACTTTTATAAGTTTTGCTTTTTTTTATTTTTTTATACAAGCGATATTCTACTTTAATGTAATCTAAACTATGGGGAGGGGGTTTCAAACTCGGGTGGAGAGTGGGGAGCACAACTGTTCTAGCCACTGGCTAAGCCCATGTCTTGCAGTTTTGCTTTCTTTGTTGTAGTTTTTTAACTTTCTCTTGTTTAGATGTTGGGCAGGTTATCAACAAGTTTCCTTTTCTGTTGTTCTTCATTGACACCGAATCTAGCCCATCTGATTAATGCGTTTTGGTGCATTTATCTTATTTAATTTAAAGTCTAGTTCGATGCTTTTGATTTGATTCATGGTGCATTTATCCGGTGTCTTTCATTGTTGTCTATTTTGAGAGTATCTTTGAGAGGCCTGACGTGAATTTGTTTTTCTTCTCACTTTTTGTTGTTTGTGTTTTATTTTTCTCTTTTGTTTTTTTATTTTTCATGATAATTTTCTGTTGTAGGGTGATGATTTCTGCTACTGGCATGGCCATTTTGGTGTGTAGATTGAAGAGGTGTCCAAGCTTCTCTTCTTTCATTTTTGTTTTTTCGTTTCCCCGTGATTGTAAGCCACAAATCTTTTTTTAAGATTGAGAGTGCCGAACCACTCACACCAACCACCTTGGTTCATTGTTGTCTATTTTGAGAGTATCTTTGAGAGGCCTAACGTCAATTTGTTTTTCTTCTCACTTTTTGTTGTTTATGTTTTATTTTTCTCTTTTGTTTTTTATTTTTCATGATAATTTTCTGTTGTAGGGTGATGATTTCTGCTACTGGCATGGCCATTTTGGTGTGTAGATTGAAGAAGTGTCCAAGTTTTCTCTTCTTTCATTTTTGTTTTTTCGTTTCCCCGTGATTGTAAGCCGCGAATCTTTTTTTAAGATCACGCTTTTTGATTCTCAGTGTGGGTTTAGGATGGTTCATTGTTATCCTTCGTATTTTCTCAAAGGTGCTTCTATTGTTTTGAATATAACATCTCTTTTCAAACCAACAATGTAAGTTGAACAAGACTCAGAAATTTCTGAACGTATGCCAATTTTCTTGTTTGACTTAATAAACAAAGAAATTTATCATTTGTACGTGGAAAATAACTATTTGAGTTGTAAATCCAAAATTAAATTCCACATAAATGGATGTTATTTCTAAAATCTCAAAACTGAGCTTTAGAATAAATAAAAAATAAAAAAAAAACTACAACCATATCATTAACGCCACCCTATCCTCACCATCGTCTCTAGTATGATCACTTTTGCGATTGTCTAAACTAGAGGGGACGGGAATTTCTCACATATACACAAAAATAATGCTATAAGGGTTCGCACGTGAACCTCTAGTCTGCAAGTCAAGTCCTTTTCCACTCAGCTAGACTCCGTTGATACCATCACTACTAATTATCTAGAAGTTGATGCATTCACCAAGATCAGTTGTAAACTCCATACTTCATCTTGTTTATAGGTTAATACCTCAATCAAAATTAACTGTACATAGTATGCAAATCTAATGAACAGATTTTAAAATCCCAATAATTTTGATATATTTTTGTTGTTGTAAACTTTCTTAAAACCCTTAACGAATTTGATAAAACTAATCTTTTTTGGAAATGACCAAAAGTAATTAATTTGGAAAAACGAGTTACAAAGTGAAAAAGCAATCTTCGAACGTCCAACAAACGCCACATGTGCATTTGAGAATGTGATTCAATTTGATAAAACGCCATTAAAAGTCCAAAATTTACGACTTTACCTCACACTTCTTCTCTCTCCGTAAGCAGCTCTCTGTAACCATTAAGATCACACAGAAGAGAACAAACCCAAAACCAAAATCAAACAACGCCATGGAAACGCAAGACAACGAGATCGAAAACCTCAACAGCACCTCTTCATGGAGTTCCGCCGCAAACTGGAACATCGCCGGTGGCTCTCTCGTAAATTGCGTCTCTTTCGAGTCGTCTTTTTCTCCGATCGACGACGAGACTCTAAAGTCCACCTCTGAATCCTCTCTTATTCTGCACCCTCCATCACCCGATTCTGTCCCTTGCGAGATCACCAGTACGTTCTGGAACTTATTTTTCTCTGAAAATTTTACATTTTCGTCAGATATTTTATGCGTTAATTCTTTGTTGAAATGTTGTGATTAAAACGATTATGTGCATTGTTTACATTTTCAGTTTATGGTTAAAAATGTGAGGTTTAACTCTCTGTTTGGGGTGCGAGAAAATGAAGGAAAACAATATTATATCAATTGCGGTCCTTTACATCCTTATTGTAGGTTAAGAATTTGAAATAGTAACATTAACATCTTGATTAACAGTTTGGTAACATAGTCTGTAGGCACCTATTTTCAACTTTTGGAGCAAGTGTATTAGAGAAACCGTATATGTATTCATCTGGTTTTCATTTTTAGGATTAAGATTTTATGTTAATGACATTTGATGCTAAAGTAGATTTCAATTAGGATGCGGATTGCCTAGTTATTAAAATAGCGAATATGTAGATGGAGCTGAAAGTAGGAGCTGCATCTGGTATGTTGAAAACAGAGGATAAACCGGAACTCTGTGGAATAGTGCCTAAGATGAGTTCAACAAGAACATTTTAGTAGCTTAAAGTAGAAAGAACATTTGTTGGAGCACATGATGTTATTAGGGTTGTGCAAAATGCATGAAGAATGTCTGACTCAACTGTTTCGACAGAGTAATTAGTTAAAAAACCTTCGATGATGTACTCAGACGTTTTTTTTCTCCACACAACTATTGATTTTATAAAGGATGGATTTCTCGGTTCATATTTTTTTTTTTGAATAGAAACATTGTATTGATAATCAAATAGTCGTCTTCTAACATTACTGACCTTTTTTTTTTTGAATAGAAACATTGTATTGATAATCAAGAGGAAAAAAACCTCGATCAAGCAACAAAACCTATAATGAAGAGTATCTGACCAACTAAGACAGAAAGATTCTGTAATTAAAAACACAAAAACATAAGTGACATCATCTTAAGACGGCCGTCATGTCTCTCAAATGATAGAGTAGTGATAATCCTTAAATTGTCCCGAAACCGAAGCCCAAAGAGATGCCCAAAATTTAATTCTATCCCATAATTCCTCAACCCTTACTCCTGTATGACCCTGAAAAATTCTTCGATTACGCTCCATCCATATATTCCAGAAAATAGCATGAACTAGACAATCTCGAAGGGTTCCAGCTCTCTTCCCCTTCCCCGACGCCCTCAAATTGATACTAAGGAGCTCAAAACACCCTTTAGGAATGACCCACTCCGCTCCGAGAGCACCCAACATCCTCCACCATAATTTGAGGGAGTAAGAACAGTGAATGAAAGTGTTAAGCCAAGGTAAATATGGCATGGTCAATTCACCTAGCTATGAAAAAGAAGAAGGATAATAGAAATATTGTACATGCAACAATGCACTTGAACCTTCTGGTTTAAGTTTTGGAATGGCTTAGATATATCTAAACCTATAAGGTAGAGTTGTGAATGCAGCTTTTTGTTTTGTTAAGATTGTTGTCCTCTGATGTAAACAGTTCATCACTTAGTACATGCTACAAGCATTTTAATCATAAAACAGTCTGGGTTGCTGTTAAAAATATATATTTTGCTCCCTTTTCCCCCTTTTGGTCAGTTTTTGGGGCTATTTTCTTGGTTTTCTTATAATAGTGTTTATTCTTCTTTTGCACAAAAACTTCTCAACACCTTTATTTCTTTCTGTACATTATGCATCAATGTCCTTTTGGGAAAAAGAAAAAGAAAAAAGAAGAATCAAAATGGTCAAAGTTCAAGTGACTCGACTTACTATGTAGTCTCCTTGCAAATGACCAACAAATTTTGCTGCAGTTAATTTCACGCAGAAACATGAGATCCAGCAGGTTTATGTTCGGAGTACTGCCCGAGTCTATGAGATATACTACGCACCTGATTTGCAGAGTGGCAATGAGTATCTCTGTACGGTTCGCTGTGGAATTGCTGACAGAGATGAAGAAGTGCTTCATACAGGTGATAATGAAGAAGTACGTTCTACAAATTCAAATGGGTCTCTTAAGGACCCATCTGAAGAAAACTCAAGAAATGGAAATGGTCTGAACACCAGTGAAGATGACTGGATTGAAGTGAAAGTCCCAGATACTCATGTGCTTGATAATAAAATCAAATCCTTGCCATTAAAGTTGGGTTCTGCACAGGTATGTTGCTTAGCTGTCCATTTTTATTAATCCCAGTGAAACCCCTCCTGTTTCTTTTTTCCCCCGTCTAGTCAATTTCGTCAAATGGTACCCCTCATGCTTGTGGCCACTTGTATTGATGTGTTTGTCCATCCTCCCTTTTCAAAGAAAAACTAAGAAACAGGTTTGGAAATTCTGAAGAAGCCTGTGTGCCGTTGCAGTTGAGAGGATAAAACTAATTTGTATTTATGAGTGCAAACTATCTAAGTTTCAAATCAGCTTATTGGTGTGTTCTTTGGCCAATTTCTATTACACTTTGCCAAATTTAGGGTATATTATTACTGGTTCAAGGCCTTTTTAGGCAATTCTTGCCACTGGTAGTGCCCCTTTAGTGCTTGTGTTTGGAGGGAGAGGGGGGGAGGGGGAAGGAGAGAGAGGTTTTGTGATAATGGGCTGGGTATGAGTGACCAAACATCAGAGTCCTAATCTATATTGATTATTATCTTTGCTGATCAAGGTAATTTTTTCAGGCTTTTTATGAAGCTACAGCACAGATTAGTGATGCAAGCCCTTGTGTATCGCTCACACTTCGTCTACTGTCGCTTGAGAGGAAAGATTGTGTTTGTGTTGATGAGGTCTACGTGTTTGCTGACCCTGTTGATTCAGCTGATTCAGAAAATCAAGTGAGTGCCGTGGAAAGCTCAGCTGGGAGTTCCCTCATGGCCATGCTTGTGCCTACTCTTTTACAATTTTCTAAAACAAGCGGTGCTCACCGAACACAAGACAGGGGCAATTCTGATACATGGGAAAAACAGAACTCCCTAGAGATTGGGTCACAAACAGTTGGTTCTACCAGTGCTGCAACTAAGATTCAGGAGGAAGGAAAAGCCAGCATACCTGATCACCAAGAAGTAAAGGTTCAGGATGTGAATAGGGCTACTGTGGGTACAGCCCAATTACAGACCCCGCCACTAGTTCCTTTTAGAGAAAGCAAACCTGATTCCCCTCCATATAGTCATGTAGAAAGAGCTGTGAACCAGCTTTGTTCTCGAATGGGTAGAATAGAGGATCTGTTTTTGAGGTTTGAAGAAAATATGCTAAAACCAATAAGCAGTATTGAGGCAAGGCTTGAAAGGGTAGAGCAGCAACTTGAAGTACTCACAAGAAAATCACAGAATTCCGGGTTGCCAACATGCTCAAGATTCTGTGCACCTTCTTTCTCATGCATTGAGTCTGAATCCAACTCTTTCTACAATAGTGGAAATGATTATCGCCGTTGGGAGGCTTTTGAATCAGGTAAGAATGACGTTCAATTGGATGCACTCCCGACCACACCTTATGACATGTCTGGTTCAAATTCCCCTCATTTGTTCCCAAGTCTAGTAGTAACTGCTCCTGAATTTTCAAATGGTGATGATGAGGAGGAGGAAGAAGAAGAAGATCATGAATCAGATGTAGTGGTAACTCCTTCAGAAAATAAACCAAGGCCTGCTTTGACAATTGATGATGCTTTAGCATCTGCACTAGCTGGATTCATGTCTTTGACTTCAACCCAGCCTCAGAAATATACCCAAACCCTTTCGGTTAAAGCTCCTGATTTTTTAAATGAGGAAGATGGTAGTGTTGACAGAAAATCTCCAGCAAGTGTTGAAAATGATGTAGGCGCAGATCCTTCCATGTGCTCTGGTGCAATTAATGAGACAAAGAGCGTAAAAGATTCAGTTGCTGATTCAGTGAAAAGTTCTTCAGAGCGTGAGGGGAATGTGATAAGATCTCCTAATGATGAGCACACTGATAAAACACTCGGAGTTGATGGACTGCACCAGCGTTATGAGGGTGGAGAAGAAGGAAAACTTGTTGATGGCAAGAGCATTGGGAATGCAGTTGATCTAGCCAATCGTGGCATGATGTCTAGAACTGATTTTTGTCAGATAACAGAAGAGATTGAAAATGGAGAAGTCAGCACGGAGATAAGCAACATCCTGGATCTTGATAAAACTGATATACCAAACTCGTTGCCTCAAGATCAGACTGATGATGGACACGATAACACCCAGGAAGATACTTATACAGAGTCTGATTTAACTACTCCAAAGGAAGCGGCAGAAGAGAATCCTGACAAAGATATTCTGAAGAATATCCTTGAACTTTCACGCGCTGCTTCTGTGGTGGATTTTGGGACTCCAGTTCTGGATGTGAAATTTACTTCTCAGGATAGTTACGATAGCCCCTATTTTTCTCTTGAAGCTCTTTTAGCTGAGTTGCCAGAATCAAAGACCGAAGCTCCTTCCGTCAAGGAAACTGATGATGCGGCCCCGGTTGGTGAGGGTTGTAAGTTGATTTTGGTGGAGGATGAGGAGCCAGTTGGTCCTGCCCCCGATGGTAAATTCTCTGTGGATATGGATTTCTATAGTGTAGGAGAACCTTTGAGCATGTGGGATGACGATACATGCAATAGCCATGAGACATTTGCAGCAAGTCTCATTTGATGACTCTGTCTCTTCACAACTTTGTTAATCTTCTGTACATAAATCTGGGCTAGACACTAAGACAAGAGTTGGTTGTGTAATACTGATTGTGGTCTGTTTCTTCTCTTCGTCATTACTCGTATAAACCAATTCGTATTGAGGTATTTTGAATCCTCAATTGTGAATCGTAGATGTGCGAACCCTGAAATTAATATATAAAATAGGAATTATAGAGTTTATACGACAAGCTGAGAGTCAACAGTAAACAACGTTGAATTGAAGAAAGTGGTGAATGAGTTGATTTGGAAATGAGCCATAAGAACCAACTTGCTATCTGTGTGAATCAGTTGAGGCAATTGTTGTTGCTACTTTAAGGTCATCTACTCTTACAAGTGCTTAACGTGATAACTTTTCTAGAATGCCAATGACAACTTCTAAGTTACTGTTGACTATTCTAATATAATTAGCAATAAATTAATTAAATGGAAAATTAGTGTTGACTCTAGTTAGTAAATTTGCGTATAGAACGACTAGTATACAAGTATGTTCATATATATATTTTTTTAAATACTTCCTTTTTATAACACTTTTTTATGATACGGAGAAATACACATTTTTAAAACCGAACATATTATACATGCATGCATGTTTTTTCACGTATTTTCAAATAAATAGGGTCATATTTGAGGTATAGCCCATCGGCTATACTCGTTGAACATATCTTAATACATTCAAGGAGTATCGCCGCGCGGCTATACTATTAAATATTCGAATATTATTAAAGATTATAGCCGCGCGGCTATACGATTAAATGTTCGAATATTTTTAAAGAGTATAGCCGCGCGGCTGTACTATTTAAATATTCGGCTATACGAATAGATTCAAAAAGTATAGCCGTAGCCGCACGACTATACTAATGAGATATTCTGATATATTCAAATATTCGGCTATACGAATAGATTCAAAAAGTATAGCCGTAGCCGCACGACTATACTAATGAGATATTCTGATATATTCAAAGAGTATAGCCGCCCGGCTAATAAAGGGTTACTCACATCGCATGATGAAATATGTAGCACAAGCATTCCGGAAGGAATCTGACATTGGCTGCTTCACCCCAGATCAGAAAGTACACTGAAATATATAGTAACTTTTTTTACTTGCTAACTACCTCCAAACTGCACAAAATTGAGTTATTCAGTAAGTCTCCATCATCAAACTCCATTCAGTAAGTCTCCTTTTTTCTTGTAATGCACTTGGCCTGCGAGTGATATTATGATAATCACTAATTTTTTATAAGCTGATTCGAGTAAAGGTTCATTAAAGCTTATATCTGTTGATACCTATTTACTGAATCGCATAACTGCAGGAAGGGAAAGTATCACCATACGAGAAGTCTGAACCTATTCCTGAGCCTAACAATGAGCCTGTAAAAATGGTAGTCGTTGAGAGCATCCAGGACGTTGTTCTCAAGTCTGGGAAAAACTTGAATGTTGTGTACTAGTGTGCCCTTTTTTGTTTTTTGTTTTTTTTTTTTTGGGT
Organism: Prunus avium; assembly: GCF_002207925.1. Next base: position 8,787 of record NW_018921319.1, read on the forward strand.
CTTGTTTCTTGTTAGTATTTCTCTGGGTTTTCTGTTTATTATATGATTTTCTTGATTGACTACATTACTAACTCTGAGAGACAATTACCTTGAGGAGAACAACACTTGCTCTAAATACCTTACCTTGATTCTATGACACTAAATTTTGGGGATTCACATAAAAAATGATGGAGTTTTCGGATTTTAACAACATTTAATTATGCTCAGTGGCTGTATGGGAATGCTAGAAATATGTATAAAATGACCTTGTTTACTCTGCAGTGTTGCTCGAGTTTTATGCTCCTTGGTGTGGACATTGCAAGAAGCTTGCTCCAATTTTGGATGAACTTGCTTTCTCATACGAAAAAGATTCTGATGTTATTATTGCAAAATTTGTAAGATTCTTTACCCTGCAAAGCGGCATTTCTTATAATCATCATTATGAACATAGAGAACAAAAGATGTGTAAATGTAAACCTGGATGGATCAATGTTAAAATGCAATATGCAAGATTGATATGTGATTCAATCCTTGTACTACACAGCAAAATAAAAATCAGAACACAACAAACTGAGAAAATAAACGACGACAAAGTATTTGTACGAAATCTCGCACGAGGAAAAAACCCTCCACACAGGAGAGAAAAACCTCAAGGCACACAGCCAATTTCACTAAAAACTTGAGGACATATACAAGACTCAATTGATACTGTCTTACACCACAAAAGAAGATTGATCAAATACTCTTGTCTTGTACGAACACGTCCACTTCACTTTCTCTTGGATGAACACCAATTCACGCAGGTTGATCTTCCTCACAAGCAAAGCTTCCACAAAGTTCCACGATGAATGAATGATATGTTATGCTCTCAGACTATCACCTAGATAAATCTAAAAACCTAACAGCCTTTTATCTCTCTCCCTTAATCTTATAAAACAATCTCACGATTTTTATTTGAGTGCAACGAAGGGGAGTACAAAAAAACGTCCAGCCCAACCCTTTATATACTAGGTTAACTCTTTTACCTAATAAATAAAGAGATTGGCCTTATTTAAAACTCTTCCTTATTTAAGACTCTATGCAGATTTGTATAGACTTTATACCAAAGTAATCTTTAATTAGGAATACAAATCCTATATGAATGCAAATGATTCTTACCAGAAAAGAGCTTTGCCGTGTAACACTAGTCAATCATGCTCCTCATGTGCCGCAAGCTCCAACGTCGTAAGTTACAATTAATTCTAAAACTAGGAATAACCAACTTACAGACTCTTTACATTTGCTAGGAAATAGCCAATAAAAAAAACTCTTTCAGACTTGCACTTGAAATACAATGCATTGTCGGATATTATCTTCAATGGAACCCCATAACGGTAGATGATGTGGTTCCTTATAAAGTTTGTAACATCGTCTACTCGTACCTCCTTTAAAGGAATTGCTTCAGCCCACTTAGAGAAGTAATTGATCGCGGCCAAGATGTATTGATGTTAACGTGATGACTTCGGCTTTATGATACCCACAACATCTAGTCCCCAAGGTTCAAATGGCCAAGACAAAGTTGTCGGATGCAATTTTTGGGGTGGCTGGTGCATGAAGTCTCTATGCAGTTGGCAATCTTTACATGTGATTGCAAATTTCATTGAATCTCGGACCATTGTTGGCCAGTAATAACCCAATCTCTTCAGTTGATTTGAGAGTTTTAGACTAGCTTGATGAGCACCACAAGTGCCAGCATGCAAGTGCCAGCATGAGTATCATGAAGGGCTTTAGTTGCGTCTTGTTTCGACAGACACCTTAAACTTCTTTACCAACCCGCACTGGTGGATCATACGCGTCTATTAATCGAGTCAAAATCACTGAATGGGGTGTCTACAACAACGGACGGCTCATTGTTCATGGGGTTGAGGACTTCTTCGATCCAGCTTTCCAAACCCTATTGTATCCACAGTACGACACCGTTGTGACAAAGGTTCAGTCGCGTGGATTTTCTTGGCAGAGAGAGGTGATAGAGAATTGGATTCTTTTGGTAGCTCTTGTGGCTGCTTGCACTTGTGTGCTCATTCTCGTGAATATCTTTTGTGATAGCCCTTGGGACAAGGAGGATGTTCAATATTATCCTTTGTATTATTGACAAGGTTATTGGTCATGTAGGCATAATTGATTATTTTCTTTGTTTTAGTTTTTCTTCTTTATTCGTGGAAGATTCTTGTAAGGCATACATCAATTGGATCTAAAATAGAGAGACTGTTAATCCTTGGCTTAAAATTGGATCAATGGATAATACTTTTCAACTAAAAGACACCACCAAACCAATAGCACCAAATACATATATGAATATAATTAAGGATGTGATTATGGTAATATGTAATAATTAATCACCCCAGTAAAGTAATTGTATACTAATCTTGTACTACCAGAGCTAACCCCTCCATCTTGGACCTCATTTACTACGACATTGTTGTCGTTGTCGTTACAAGAATGATGTTCAAGGGATTTGAGCAGGTAAGGTTGAAGCTTCTTCAAATCCGATAGCTGAAGTGGCTTCAAAAGAAACTCCTCAGCCCCTCCTTCCAAGCACCTGCACTCACATTTTTGAAGATGAAGTTGCGGGGTTTGCAAAAGAAACAAGGATGTAAATTAATTAATTGAAGAAATAATTCCCCACTTACATAAGTAGTCACACCATTTAATATAATTGTCAAGGGACTATATGTTAATGAACAAAAGGTTAATATTATCGCAAAACAGAATATATTTAACAAGTATAGCCGTACGTCTCTACTATTTAAATATTCTTTTTTTTCTTCTCTTGATCACACAAATTCGTCTTCCTCATTCACTTCTTCTTCTTTGCTCCCTCTGAAATTTCAGAAAGGAGGAGGAGTTCTCTACCACGCACTCGGGCTCGCTCTCTCTATGGCTCTCTATTTGACTCGTTCTCTCCCAGCCTCCCTTCCTCATTTCTCTATTCATCACTTAACCTACCCCTTACAAGAAAAATTAGTTAAAAGTGATAAAAACCTTTAATAATAAGCATATGGTAAAAAGATTTTGAAAAATACGAATATGCATGTACATGTACATAATTTTCACGTATAATATTTAGGACAAAATACAGTAAACCCCCCAACCTATAGGGTCATTTACGAGTTCATACCCGATTTTGAGGACATTTACGAGTACATACTCAACGTCGCGGAAAACTTACAATTTGCCTCCTCCGTTAGCTAAACTGTTAGTGAGTTTGTTAAATGCTAACGTGTCAAAAGTGGGACCCCTTTTTTTAATGACGTGGACTTCCACGTGGACCAAAAATTAATAATAAATTATTTTACTGTTTAAATTATTTTAAAAAATCTCTCTCTCTCTCAACACCCAAAAAAGTAATGGAAAATTATTTACTTATTAAAAAAAATTAAAAATTGAATAATTAACATAAAAACAAACCCAGAATCCACCCTCCGCCGTTGCAACCCTCCCTCAACACCCACCCATGGTAGTAACAACAGCAAAACTAAACAAGGCTAAGATGATGAGAATAATTAGATCTGGAAATCGAATGGATCTCAACAAGTGAATAACTGAAGAAAAAAACACTTAAGTTGTCCTCACAGTAGAGCAGCACATTTGCATTCCATGGCTTGTGAAATCAAACCTCCTTTCCTTGATCTCAAGAGTGAACGTTGCATACCCATAACACCATTAGCAATAAGAACAATTAAAGATGAAGACTTTTTGCAAACCCAAACAGGTTATTGACATGGGATTGCCAATGAAAAACAAACCAAACCTATCCCCAAACCAAAACCCAGCCATCACTAATCCTCTAAACATGTTATTATTTGATTTATTTGCAGAAATTGATATCGATATCGAGATGGTGGAAGACACCCCTCCTACCCAGCCACTCCACCATCACTGTCACGTTCACGCCACCATCTAGTTATGAAGTTCTTTGGCCGCCACT